>JABUQX010109559.1:27500-50588 GCA_015478945.1 Trachelipus rathkii
AAAAGCTTAAAAAGCTTAAAAAGCTTAAAAAATCTTAAAAAGCTTAAAAAGCTTAAAATGCTTAAAAGTAACAAAGCTTAAAAACCTTAAAAAAAAGCTTAAAAGCTTAAAAAGCTTAAAAAGCTTAAAAAAATTAAGAAGCTTAAAAGCTTAAAACGTTCAAAAGCTTAAAAAGCTTAAAAAGCTTAAAAAGCTTAAAAAGCTTAAAAAGCTTAAAAAGTTTAAAAAGCTTAAAAAGCTTAAAAGGTTAAAAAGCTTAAAAGATTTGTCACTGGCACTGAAAACAGAAAAGTAGCAGAAGAATATGAATATGAAGAATACGAATAAGTTGCTTCTTGACCTACATTTCGGTCATAATTCCGTAGACTTTTTGAAGTGTTTTATTGAAGCATGACATTGACCTTTCATATTGTGTTTCATGAACTTATTGATAAACTCAGAAATACTCTCTCTCCCTTTGCAGGACTGGCGAAACTTCTTCAGAATAAAAAAGCAAGTTAGAAAGATAAAGATACCCAATAAATAATTACTTTGAAAGTGGTGCTCTATACTCTGATCTTTCACCTTTAAAAGCATTCTCCTTTGTAAATTTCATTTCGATATATACATATATATATATATTATATATATATATATATATATGATATATATATATATATATTATTATATATATTTATATTATATATATATATAAGCAAGATTACAAATTTCAAAGCTAATGTAGTTTTCATTATTCACTTTTAATATGTTAATTAATGTTGATATTTCTTTTGGATATTCATTCATTCTGTAATGTAATATCTATTTTCTCGGAATGAATTTGCGTTTTCATTTGAATATCAAAATTAATCTCTACCGAATTGCAATTAACTGAGTCTTTACTAGCTAGAATGAATCTTATATATTTTATGTATTACATGATTCTTATGTTATGTAATATAAATTATATATGAATGGATTAGTTTACATTTTTTCCTTTCACCTGGAATAATATATCTTCTTTTTCGTTCCTAGTTATTTTTCTAACCGGACTTGAAAATACTATATATTATTCTTAGATTTTAAAATTATGTTAATTCAGTTGCATTGTAAATACTATATATGCATTTTTTAATTAAAATAAATGATTTGAAATAAGAATTTTAACTTTTTTATCTTTTTTATACATCAAAAGTTGTCAGATTTAGAATCACTTTTCTAACTGTTGGATCCAATTTTAAATAATCCAATAATACTTGTAATAAGTATTAAAAAAAAATAATGTTAGTAATAAATACTTTAATTTTTATCTTATTTGCGCCTATCAAAAGTATAATGTATCTTTTTTCAAGTTCTAAAACATAGATTTCACTTTCTTTTTTTGTCTCGATTCATTTTCATTTTCATGCTATGGTCAATGGTAGAAAGATTTATCATCTTGTATCCCATCGGATGAAATTGTGCTATCTAGCAACAAATAACAGCTATGTTCAATTAAAGAGTACCAAAAAAATTTTTTATGAATTAATTTTTATGATAATTTTTTTAATATACATCAGATCTACATTAAAATTTTCAGTGTGCAAAGGAAGTGTTTTGTATGCTGTGATGTTTTGCGTGTGTTCACTGGAAAACATTTGAACTTTTCCCTTGAACAGTGGCAAAATGGTTGAGTATGCAAAATATTTTCTAAATAAAAAATTATGCATCTATACCAATGCGTAACTGAAAAGTTATTCCAGTTAATCACTTTTTTAAAAAAAAATAATAAATAAATAAATATACAAATAATATTTTGGGTATTTATGGGCTTGTAACGGTTTATCGGCATTTGATAATGATAAATTCTTTTCAAAAACTTTTAGGTTATTGACACAACTATCCATAATTCAAATTCAAATCATATAGATAAAGGGTATATGACCTCTATTAAAAATGGGTATGACTGGGTAATGAGCATACCGTGAGGATAGAGCAAAAATTAATAAAATAAAAATTGTTTTACTCATTGAATTATGTATACCTTAAAAATTTCATGAAAATCGGATGAATAATTAAAAGTTATGCCGAAACGGATTTACCAAAAAAATATAAATTTCTCGTTTTTCCCCCCGTTTTGTTAAATTTACTCCTTCATTTTACACATTCAATTTACACCTTCAATGAAAAAATTCATTGAAGAAATGGTTCCAGCGAATTTTACAAACTTTTGCCAGAGTCATTAAATATGTGGTAAAAAAAATTATATAATTGTAGTAAAATACAATGAGGTATTCCTGTATAATATACATGAAAATACTTCAAAATTAAATTTTCTGATTTTATTCCAGCGTTTAAGAAAAGGAAAAAAAAGTTAACGAGACATTTTCCACCGCACATGATTATTATTTTATTTAACGATTCATTCTAGTATTTTTTTGAAAACAGTACTTTAAAATCAGGAAATAAACACTATTTGGTTTTCATTGAAACTATCTTCTCCCATAGCCAAATAACACTCAAAAGGCTTTTTAATTAAGTTTATAAAATGATTTATGAAAAAATGACCTTTTACATATTTAAATTTAAAATAAAATCGAAACAATGAAAACCGTTAATTGAAGGCTTCCATTAGACTTTAAAACATTCGTTTCAACACACATACGGCAAGAACAAAAAGGTTCTTTCAAATTTAAACATATATATATATATATATATATATATATATATATATATATATACTACCCTAATATATTATAGTATATTATATATTATAAATAAATATATATATATACTATCACTATAATATTATAACTAATAACTATATATAATAATTAATTATATTAATTCTAATTATAAATTAAGTTTTACTTAATAATATATAATATATTATATTATATATTATACTACGGTATAAAATATATTATATATACTAACTATAATATACTATACTATATATATTATATATATATATATAACGTATACATAATAATATATAATATAATATATATATATATTATATATATTATATACATAATATATATAACATATATATATATAATATATATCATATATATTATATACTATATATAATAATATATATATATATATATATATTGCAAGTAATTTGTCGAGTACAAAAGAAAAACGTGAAGAAATAAAAACAAAATATTCAATCATAGCTGACACACCAATTCTTAACTCAGTCTAGTTAAAGGAATTTTTTTAATTTATTTACATTGAATTAAAAATATAAAGGCGTAAGATAAAAGAATAAGATATTCCATGCTGTTGCCATATTACAGTGTTGGTCAATAAACTGACAATTATGGGAAGGAGTGAAGGAGTGAGGAGTTCTTTTGAAGAAAATGGTCGATTGAGGGGGGGGGGCTGGTGAATTCAGGCGTATATGACGTAAGTGTTCTTGCTTCATTAGGAAAAATTATTGATGTCATTGTTTATGATATTGATTAATATATATATATATATTAATAATAATATAATATATTACAATACTATATATATATTATATAATGTCTATAGAAATAAATATGCGTATATATTATAACTGTACATATAATACATACTATTATAATATATATAATATAACTATATTATATATATATATAATAGTATATCTATAATATAAAATATATATAATACTACTGATTATAATTAATACTAATAATTAATAATTATTTATTTTGATAAACTTTATATAATATACTAATATATTTATCTATATAAAACTTATAATATATAATAAAGTATACCTACTATATATATACTATATATATATATATATATATATATATATATACTATAATAACTATATTAATAAAAATATAACTAATAATTATAAAATATATATATATATATATATATATATATAATATATATATAATAATATTATATATTAGATATATAAATATATATATATATATACTATTATTATCTAATATTATCTATTTAGTACATATTATATATATATATATTAGATTTAATAATATATGCTATATATATATATAATATAGATATTTTATATATATATATATAATACTCATATAGATATATATATATATCACTAATTTTATAAATATATTATATATATATATATATACTATATATATATTTATTATATTTATTAAGTATATAGTATTCAGCTAATATATATATTATATATAATATAATATAGGATATATGGGATATATATATATATACTATAGTATATATATATATATATAATATATATTTATATATATATATATAATATTTAACGAATATATATAATATATAATATATATATCTACCTATTTTTTTTTTTTTTAAAATTATACATTCCTATACATTTTTTTCATTTCTTATATATCCCTTTCATATATATATATATATATATAATATATATATATATATTATACCTATTATATTAATATATGTATAAATATATATAAATATAGTATACTATTTATGTATATACATATTTATTAATAATATAATAATATAGGTATATACTACTAATATATATATTTATATATATATATATACTATAACTATATATATATATTATATATATTATATATAGAAGAGCCACAATCTACAGAAAATATAATATAATAAGTTATAATACGATATATATAATTAACTATCTATAATATATATATATATACTTATATTAATATATATATTTACTTATATTCATATATATATAGATAGCGGTATATATACATATATATGAATATATATAATATATATATATATATATATATAATATATATATACTTACAATATATTAATATATATACTATACTATTATTATATATATACAATATATATTTTATATAACATATACATATACTATTTTTATAAATAAATAACTAATATATAAATAATATATATTATATATATATATATGTATATATTTATATAGTAAATAATTATATAAATTATAATATTAAATACATATCATATAATATATATATATAATAACCCTTTTAATATATACATAATTTATATACATACTATATTATATATATATATATTATACTATTATTATATAAAATATACTATTATATATATAATACTATATAGTATATATATACTATATATATAATTATAATACTATATATATTATATTATGTATATGTATTATATAATATATAATATTATAATATATATATATATATATATACCGCTCTTATATACTAATATATATATATCAACTATATATATATAATATAATATATACTATATATAATATTACATTATACTATATATACACATTATAAAAAATAGCCTTACGTAAATAAAATCATAAGACATCCACATACATATATATATATATAATATATATATATCTATATTATTATATACTATAATATATATATATATATATTATAATATATATATATATATATACTATATATATACCTATATCATATATATATATAACTATATAAATATAATATACTTGCCTATATCCATTTGAATTTTTTTGATATCTTTGTATAAATTGATTAATAGGACTCGTCCTTTTAAAAAATATATACTTAAATTATTTTATAACTTAACATGATAATATATTGCTTAGATTTATTTGTTTTTTCTTTTTTTAAACACACCTCAGCAGCATGTTATGAAGGGTAACATCCGTAACTTATGAAACGAAGCAGTCAATACAACATAGCTTTTTAACAATAAATGTTCCTTATCGTTTTGCTCTTTCAGCCCTCCGAGTTTTGTCGCAGAGGTTTTGAATCACCTTAGATATATATTATAATAATAATAATATTTTATATACTCTATATAATATAAACTATAATATATTAATATATATATATAAACATATCACAGTACTATATATATACAAAACGAGATATATATATTATATATATATATATTAGACATCAAACTAAATTTTACGCAAATGTTGGAAGAATCTTCGCAAATTGTAAGAAAATGTTTAAATTTAAATTTTACTTTCGTAGTTTTTGTCATCATGACTATTTTATGAAAAACAAAGAACTTCCGCTGAAGATTCTAGGTTATACTTTCAAAGCAACATTCGAAGAAATAGAAGAAAAAAAAATAGCTGTTTTAAACAGGGATGGGAATTTTGGTGGATTTTTCTAGATTTTTTTAAAAAATCAATTTGTGGTTTTTTTTAATTTTATTTGCTTTTCTTTCCTATTTTCAGATTCGTACGTCACGCGATAATAATTTGTAACTTCAAATTGATAATTTCCACGTGAAGTTACGAATCACAAAAATCAAAAATATCAAAAAATCAAAAAAATCGCAATTGATTTTTTTAAAAAAATCAAAAATCACCAAATTGCATCCCTCGGTTTAAAACTAAGAATGAAAGAATATCAGTTCTTTGAGCATATTTGAGTTAGTCTCTTAATATGAATTATATTATATAATCATTATAATATATATATATATATATATATATTATATATCAATATATTAATATAATTTATAATATATGAAGAGCATTATAGACGCATAACTATGGTCCATATATGTATTGCTTTATCATTATATATATTACTATATATATATATTATATTATATATATTTATATTATATATATATTATATATATATACTCATATATATTACTATATATAATATTATATATATTATATATATATATTATACTATATATATATAAATCATATTAATAACTATATTATTATTATATATATAATTATATATTATACATAAATAATATATATATAATATATAAATACTTATATCACTAATATTATAATATATATAATATATTATAATCAATATTTATATATTATATATATTATATTATACTATACTATATATATAATATATACTATATATATATATATAATATATATATTATACATATACAACTATCCAACATATATAATATAATAATAATATATATTAATATATATATATATATATATATATATATATATACTATAATCTATATATATATAATATTATACCTATATAATATTTATATATTTTATATAATATATATATACTCATACAATATATATTATAGGCATTATATATAATATTATATATATATATATATATATATATTATATATATACTACTATATATATATAGCACCTCTAAATATTATTATTATACTTATATTATATTATAACTAACTACTATCTACTAATATAACTCAATATCTTGGAGAGGGGGGGGGGTAGGTTATTTCGGGGGTATATTCGAGCGAGGTATCATTCACTTACGAAGCGATTACTATAAACATGGAGAGGATAGTGTGTTAACTGTCAAGTGATGAGTGTGTGCAGATAACAACAATAGATAAATCAGAAGGTATAGATGATATTATTCAGGTTTTATTCTTTTTTTGGGGGGGGAAAAAATTGGGATCCCCCCCCCCAGTTTTTGGTTCTAGAGAGGCGAGATGGTGGTGACTGAGTGGATTTGGAAGTTGTGTAACAAACGTTTATGGAGGGAATGGAGGAGAGCAGTAATAGTATCCTTATATAGGGTAAAGGAGATAAGGTAAACTGGAGAAAATGTAGGACAATTAGTTTAAAGTCGCTAGCAATCCGACACACACCCGGAAGCTATATACTGGTATTTTGGTCGAAAGAATGCGTCGAGTGACTGAAGGACTGATTGTGAAGAACAAGGTGCATTTTGAAGTGGTAGAGGATGTTTTAATCAAATCTTTCTACATTGAAACAATATGAATCGAAAATAATGAGAAAGAAGAAGAATAAAATTTACATTTGGTTTTTTTGAAATATTGCCTTAACAGGCGTATACAAATTATTATAGGAAGCTGTTCGGAACTCTTCTTTTCTGTCACAACGCTTAAGCTTCTGAATGGAATCAAAAGTATGTATGACGATAGTGAAGCGAGTGTAGGAATAAATGGAGTTGAAAGTGATTGTTTTAATATTTGTATATGATTGGGGTTATGAAAGAATTAGAGGTGCGGGTGCTCAGAGGAAAGGTTGTTATTGAAATGATGGAGAAGGAAGGGAGTGGAGGTTGCCTAACCTATTAATATGCGGGTGATATGTATTGTGCGGCGAAATCTCGAGAAAGGTTTGAGAGGATTCTGTAGAGAGATTTGGCATGTGTTTGCTCAAATGAGATGTTTAAAGGCTAATACTTAGATAAGAGTAGGTTAATGGTTGTGAGCGAGGACAGTCCTCGGTGGTGAATCGCGATGTTGATGGTTAGCAAGCTGGAACAAGTGTTACAGTCTAAATATTTAGATATAATATATAACTATATCTATATAATAATAATATCCTATATCGTTTTTACACTATCTATACTATCCTATACGTATATATATATAAATATATACATATATATTAAGTAATATAATTAGTAATATATAATATCATAGTGGTATATATAAAGTATACTATAATATATTATAATTATAATATATATATATATATATTATACTATATAATATATATTTATTATATATTTAAGTATATATATATATTATATATTATATTATTAATATTATATATATAATATAATTTATATATATATTATATCATTTTAATATATATATAATATATATAAATATATATATATATTATATGTAGATGAAAAAAGGAAAGGATGATGCAGAGTGAAAAGTAAGACAGTTGTGAATGGCAGGCACGAGCTCTGACTGGTGCAATTAAATCTTTTGTGGATGTAAAGGGATTAAAGTCTATCGAGCTGCGCTTGGTTTTTTACATGAAGTAAGTTTTGTAATATAATTATTGTTGAAAAATTTAAGATACACACAAACATTTACACCAACTTACTAAGATACGCGTCATAACCTTAATGTCCAGTCAAAAAGCAAAATGTAACGGAGTAAGCGTTACTTCGGTCACTTTCCTTTCAAAGAAAACGGCAAGATACCGGCTACTTTTTCGAGAAAAGAGTAACGATAACGGACTTACTTTTTCCGATTAAGAGCCCAACCTCTCTCTCTCCTTCTCTTCCTTCTTTCTCTCTCCTCCCATTTCTCTCTCTATATATATATATATATAGTACATAATACTATATATATAATATATGTATATAATATATATTATATATATATTATATATATTATATATTATATTTATATAATATATATATACTACATTATATACCATATTTAATAATCAATACGTATTACTTTATTATTACTATATATATATATATATCGATTATATATATAATATATATATAATATATAATATTTATTAACTATATTATTATATATAATATATACATATATACTCTATATTTAAATATATATTAAATATATTCAATATATAAAATTACTACTATATAAAAATAAATAACTTTATTAATATATATACTATATATATTAT
Organism: Trachelipus rathkii; assembly: GCA_015478945.1. Lineage (NCBI taxonomy): Eukaryota > Metazoa > Arthropoda > Malacostraca > Isopoda > Trachelipodidae > Trachelipus > Trachelipus rathkii. The sequence continues at coordinate 36,829 of JABUQX010109559.1, forward strand.
ATATTATATATATATCATAATATATATATATATATATTATATATAATATATATACATTATATATATACTATATATATATATAATTTATAAATTATATATATAATATATCATATATATATGAATAATTAAAAAAATTATACCTTAAAATAGTTATTCATAATTAAAGATGAGTATCAATATCTTTCCCAAAAATCTTTATGATTTCTATTAAGTTCATTGAAGTTTTATAACACTAGGCACGCTAATACACTTTTTTAAATCTATATTCTCTAAACTAAAAAAATTTTTTGGCCTTTTTTCTTTTTCAAAGACGACGTCTCTCCATAAGATGAAATCCTTCTTCATTCATGTTCTTCAAAACTTTACACCATTAAACTAGTCCACAAAATACGAAGGTTAAAATAAAATTTCGAAAATTTTGCTTACTTTTCTAGTCTCTACAAAACTATTTTTCCAAATTTAATTTCTGAGTAATACTTAATAGTACTATATATATAATATAAATAATATATATATTATATTATATTATATATATTATAAACATATATTATAATACCTTATATACCCTATTATATATATTATATATATATAATTATATATATATATATATATATAATATATATAGTATTATATATTATATATTATATATATATCCCAATATATATATATTAATATATAACTATTATATAGTTATATATATGGCCAGCCCTCAGATTAGCCGACACCTGTATCTCAAAAAATTAACTACAACCGCTACGCCAGGAAAAAAGGAATACATTGCTGGGAAATCACTGGAAAATTTTACCGGAAGGAACCTGTAAAAAAAAAACATAAAAAAAAAAAAAACAAAGAACAAAAAAAAAAAACTCATTATCTAAATAAAAAGGAAAAAAAAGCTAAAGGGAAATGAAATAACACACTTCTTTTGGAATCTTTAGAAACTCTGACACGTAAATGCTAAAAAAAAAAAAAAACAAAAAGAAAAAAAATTTAAACATAAATAATTGGCTATTTTTTTTGGGGGTGCTTGGGACCAACACTAGTCTACTATATAAATATATTATGTTAGTAAAGGTATTCCAAGAGAACAATTTAAGGGGGCACTCGACGCCGACGGGTGAACACCGGGGGGGAGTTTTCATATCCTCCGTAGGCGGAGGGGCGGGAGGAACCCCAGCGACACCAAAATACCAAAAGAGGCAGGGGGTTCCCGGAGACCCTCCCGCTGGAGGGGGGGAATTAGTCCTACCACCGTAGTTCCCCGGTGGAAGGCCGAGAGACCCCCCGACTCCTGCCATCAGGGCGGTAATTATCCCTTGGGGTATTCTTTAGTTAAAAAAACAAGCAAAACTTAATAGAAAGTCTTTATTTATTTTTTACCGACGTACTCCATAAAAAGCCCTAAATAGGGCCCTTCAAAATCATATTTACTAATAATTATTAACATAAATTTTTTTTTTCTCTTATATTCTTATCTTCCTATCCAAAATTAATATACAGAGGAATTCCGAAAAAACTGCCTCATTCCTTCTTTCGCTGTAGCTATTAGTAGTAGGTTGAGACATATAAATATTTTTTTTATTATTTTTTTTTTTTTTTTTGTTAACATGATTCTCCGCACTAAACAAATTGGACCGAGCATATCCAGCATTGTTTCTATACTAAATATAGTATATATATACAAATGTCCAGTTCTTCCGAGAATATTTTAAGAATTTTTAAACATTGAATCTCGTCTCAAAAGAATGCTCAAAAAAATATTTCAAAAATGTTCCTCAACATTCATACCAACAGAAAGTTGGTAATTGTAAGAAAATTTACTCTAATTTCGCTTATAATATGGTACTTACTGTAGCAGACTTTCAACTGTAGTATTATTAATTCAATTATTAGTAACATTTATCGCCATTAATTAGATTTTATTATTACTATACATAAAAATATTTTGAACACCCGCACAAAATAATATTTGCATCAAAATGGTTTGAACTAAAAATTTGTCACATTTTTTGTGGTGAGAGAATTAAACTATCAAAAAACAGTATATATTACAAATATTTGCAAAATTTCCTTGTTTTATCATCAAATCTTAATTCATAATCCTCATTTCTCAAAACGCTATTTTTTTTGGTCTGCTGGCAAAGCATGTCTCGTACAATTTAACCAAGAATGATTCTTAAGCTTTGTCACTGCTTCTTTAAATGGAGCTAAAGTATTTCCTTGCAAAATTTTTTCTTTTATAATATAGATTACATCTTAGAAATATTTTATTCACATGACTCATTTTCACATAATATTTCTGAGACTCAGTTTTAATACCTTTTTTTATGATGAAGGAAATTTAAATTCCAAATTTTTCATATTATCACTTTTATTCCCTTCATTCTTTTTATTGATATCACCAGTATTCAGCTTCACTGAAACTCCGTAGAACCAAGTTAGGACCATGGCTTAAATCAGCCCTGAAACACCTGTAGAGAGAGATTTAAATAAGAATTATAGCAAAAACTATTACATTTTCATAAGTGAATCAAGATGAGCATCTTTTTTAGGTTTTCAAGCATAAGATTTTCATTTTGTTTAAATATATATATATTATATATATATATATATAATAATATATATATAATATATATATATATATATATATATATATATAATATTATTATATATATATATATATATAATATATATATATATATATATATATATATATATATATTATATTATAGGATATAATTATTATATGTAATTAAGTCATTTGTGGTGAGGAATTTTTGCACCCTTTAATTTTGCTCTACCGCAAATTTGGTTGTCTTTCATCACCAAATTTCCTAATTACGTCCATATATATATATATCAAATATATTAATATATATAAGTTATATCTATATATATATAATATATAATATATATATATATATATATATATTATAATAATATATATATATATATAATATATATATATTATATATATATATATATATATATATAATAATATATATATATAATAATATTCAGAAGGTGTGTACGTTTATCATTTGGTTCTAAGATGAATAATTTTAAGTTTTTTGTCAATGATATTTTTCTTAATTTTTTATTTTTATAATTTTCTATTTATTTCTATATATATTATTTTTTTAAACGGAATTATTAAATTTAAATTTTTATTACAGTTTTTATATCTTTTGTTTGTTTAAGGTAGGTTCATGATTATTCATGACAGGAACTGTATTTTCTTATGTTCATATATACTATACTATATATATATATATACTATATATAATATATATTATATATAATATATATCATATATATATATTATTATATACTATATATATATATATATATTATACTATATACCATATATATACTATATATTATATATAATTATATTATATATATATATATATATACTATATATATATATTATATATATATATATTATATATATACGTATATTAAGTAATGGCTCCCATGAGCACCAACTAACAGAAATTTGAGTATTTTCTTATTCACTATATATTATATATATATATTTATAAATTATTATATATATATTATATATATATTATATAATATATATATATATATATATATATATATAATGTTTATGGAGAGATATATATATATATATATATCAATCATATCATCATAATCCCCCCCCCGTTAACGTACCCCACCATGTCGAGGGGGGGGGGCTCAGATACCCTTTTCGGATGGTACCTTCAAAGAGGTACGTTTTGTATTGGTTGCCTTTTTTCCCCTCTTTTGTGGTTGCCACTACTTTCCCATTTATGTTCTATGGTATATTGTTGTTGTTGTATTAATGGTTTGTTATTAATATTTTTATTATTATTTTTCTTATGATTATTATTATTTTATTATTATTATTAATATTCTTTTTATTATTGTTATTGTTTAATATTTTTAATTTCTTTATTATTATTAATTATTATTATTATTCCCGTTCTCCTTACCCGGCTCCTATTTATATTCCTTCTCCATTTTTTGTATGTAACTAACCACGTATTCTGAGATCTGTTCTGGGGTCTCCCCTTTCCCCCCTGATTTCCTGGTGGCCTACCGGGCTGTTGTCTCTAGTGTGTGTCATATGTCCATCTTGTCCCTCCTTCCTACGTGGTGAGGTACAGGTTTAAAAGAAACCGGTTAGCCTTCTCCGGGCCTCCTATTGTAGGGGACCCGAACCTTGCCTAACCAGTGTGGAGGCTGTCCTGCACTTGGGCGAATAATCTTGGGCTTCGCGTCTTATCCATGTGGTGCCACGGCTTTTATTTCTCCATCTTCGGACTGGACGTGGTTCTGGGGAGCTTTTCCTGAGGCACATCGCCATGCCCCACCCTTTTAGGGACTTGGGGTTTCTAGGTGGGAGGTGTTATGATCTGGGCCTGTGGTGGGCGCGGTTATGTTTTACTGGAGTATTTTTTATGGGAAAACTAAAAAAAGAAGTTTAAACGTTTTCAAGAAAGGCAGCAGTCACCATCTGTCGGGCCCCCAACTAGACCTCTCCCTGGCCGTCCCTTAGCATATGCCCTCTTATTAGGATGAAATGTGGTACTACAGCCCACCAACCCGCTACGTCTCGATTACGGACCCTTTTCACAGGACATTTCTCCGTGTCTAGACCGAGGTGAGGGCTGTCTGTTGCTGCCTCCCTCCTTCTCTTAGAATTATTCTCTCTCAATCGTACCACGACCTTACGTCAGCATTCATTCTGCAAGTGAGCCTCCCTGCATCGACGCCTTATATGGCATAGCAATATAACCACAACGGCACTACGGTGGTCAAAACTGATCTTCAATGACAGCCTCAGTTGAGAGACTTTTTCTCTGTTATCTTCCATCCAGGGGTTCCTTCATGTTCCGAGTATTCCTACCCGCTTTTTTTCATTTGCATTTCGACGTCATCTCGTCCTATCTGACTATCTGTAAATGCTAGCTCCATCCTTAGCTGATGCTGCCGAGATATTTTATCGATGAGGACACGCGGGTTCAGTATCAATAAATAATTTCTGTTGTCTAGGGGTTAAAATATATCAAATCCTTTACAACTTGCCTGAATAATAGACCAAGCTTACAATGAGAAAACTAAAACTGTAAAGAGGTGTGAGGAAGGACGGATAGATGAGAAGGAGTTGAACAATAAATCAGTGAATCGAAGGACATAAAAAAAGAAGAGAAGGAATATATAACGTCATAAGCTCATTACATAACACACTAAGATAGTATCGACATCACACTCATGTAAGTACATAAGAGTATGACACACGAACTAGTAGACACACTTGTCTGAGAAGGTAACTCTCTAAATAGCTGAAGAGTATGAATGAGAATCGTATATTTAGATACCTATTGAAGTAACGAGAGCATAAATGCAAAGGAGAAAGTGAATTTTCATAAACACAAATAGGAGAAGGACAGTAGAGAGAGTAGAGTCATGCAGAGGAATAACTAATTAATTAACTTTATACAACAAGTAATTAGAAAATTAATTATAGTTCCCTGTCATCCTTTACAAGCTAATTAAACTTTACTCATTCTCACAACTCTTGTCGCCAAATACTAAAATATTCTTTGTTAATAAAAAATTGAACTGAATTCGGAGAGAATATCTCATGAACGTGAAATAAAATAAAAATGGTTATGACGAAACTCTAAACGCTTACAGAAGCTAAAGTAGCTTTATCCCCTCAAACATAATAAGAATGAGAGTAGACTTTGCGGATGCTCAAAAAACTCAGCGATATGATAACTGGTTTGCAGGCCTAAGGTATACCCACTCCTTATTATCTCTTGACATCCACACAAGGAAGGTCCAGGTCAGTTCTTCAGAGCATCCCCATTCTACCACGCCCCTGCCACTAAGAGACGAGAAGTGACGTATCGTCATCTGATCATAGAAGATAAACAAGGTCAAGGGAGTATTACCGTCATAGTTCCTGCGAACAGATTAAATATTAGGATCTGTTCCTTAATCGGGTGATCTCTACGTGCCAGAGCCCATACTCTGCGTCATCCCCACCTGATGGGCGCTTGAGTCTTCGATTTCCTGGGGATCGTTTAGCTGCTGTCTTATGATCGCGATCGTAATCGTTCGGCTTCACCAGACTGAGACCGTTATTCGAAATTCGTAAAAGAGCGAATATGCATCAAAGATGGCAAACGCTCTCTTTCGTTTATGCATACAGACTATATGTGTTATGAGGTTGAATTCCGTTACTATGACAACAGTCTTTCTTCACTCAAATCCGTTTTCGATCTGTCTTACTAAAGACCACTTAGATTTGTGCGCATCACCAGAATACGAGCGGATATAGGCGCATTCGACTGGAACTCTATGGCTAGCTGTCAAGAGACACAGGCATCTCAAGGATATTTGAGAGGGATAGCATAATAACTTCGCATATCTTCCCTGCTCCTGAAAGGAGAGAATCGGGATGCTGAGGATAGAACTAGACCCTGGGAGTCATGTCTGAGGAGAAAAGGAGAGTGGGGAGGCAGAGTGCACACACTATAGAAAACGGCAACTTCTTCCTTGAGGGTTAGCACAGAGAGGTTCCGAGGATGACACCTTTTATCAAACACTATGCAGCGAGGAGTACTTAGAGGTCGAATGAGGAAGAATAGCACAAGAGAGAAAGGTAGAAAGTTAATTGTTTATCCTCGCCTAGCTACTTCTTACAATAGTGCTCAAACATTACTGGCCTCATATGGTTCTGGACTAGGTCATCTCTCCTTCTCTTTATTTTTCTTCTCAGTGTATCCACTATCATTATCGGCAATCATGACCTTGACACGTTTCTAAGCTTTTGAATAGTCCTTCTCTCCTATAAGGTAGATGGAGGTCAGAGCGTGGATTGCTTTCAAGTTACAGATGCACAACTCCTCCAGTTGAGATTCTTGCTCTCTCTGAATATCTATAATGTTCGGTCGCAAACTTTTTTTGTCACTTGATCTCCAGTACTACTCGTTTCAACTACCTTACAACAATACGAGGTAATGGAAGAAATAAAGATGTATGAGAAATATGAAAAAAGGCAAGTACGAAAGAAGAGAAAATAGTACTGTCCATATTACGTGAGGTGCCATCTGAGAGATTTAGTTGACTCACCTGGCCCTTTGAGGAAAGTATTTCAAGACTTGAAAAGGATTGATGACATAATGAAGTAGTACACTGAGAGAGAAATTATGAGAAGAGAAGAGTATTGCTCAATGAAACCGTCCATACACACCATAATGATGAGAATTGGTTATATATATTGATAGTAAAAAGGTAACTTGCAGTGTATATACTTTTAGAGACAAATTATGTGAGAATTGACTTCATATTTTTACTTCAGCTCGCTCTATTCACGGCATCGAACAAAGGAATAATTACTTACACGTGTCTATGAGGAGAAATATATAGAAGACGATTAGAACTCTTCATTATGTATGACAACCAATGTTATGAATTCTGTGAGATTAATGTCTCCTCATAACAACTACCTTTCACTCATCTAAACGTGCCGAGAGTGAATATAAAAGTGCCCAGCAGGTTACTAGTTATTTCATATATGGGCTTTTGATGCACTGCCTCCCTACGTCCAACTCTATGCGACAGGAATACTATGGACAAACTATGGTGGATTTGATGTTATGCTCTCCATCTACAGCAATACCATATATTAGTACGGGTACGAACGTCTATTTAGAGCCTCAAAGTCCATTTTGTCTTAGAGAAATCGCTGCGCATTGCCGCTTCTGTTTACTAGAGCATGGGCCACAGCGATCCAACAGGGACTTATACGCAGCTTAATAGAATATCTCTGCAAGAAGATGATATGCATGTGTAAGTTAAGATACTTTTTGGATATGTATGTATATAATCTCCTAACCTTGTAGTTAATACGAAAGATTGTTTGCTATCTTGATTGCTTCCATTTACAATGTCGAAAGGTCAATGATATGAAGAACAAAACGGATATCTCAATACAGGATATCGATCCGCGAAGATCGAGGGAAATAGATAACCCCTCTAAGGGGTATTGAACATAGGATGGGTTATCATGTTTAATTACTGTAAGGTAAAGATTTTTCTCTTTTCCATTGTTGTAATGTGTTATCTCTTGGGAGCTTTTGTTCTGTTCGAAGACGAAAGATGACTATCGTTCCGACTTGTGTCTTCTTTAAGGATGGGCGTGTGTTTTCAATTATATCTTGCCTGACTAACCATATATTGTCCGTCATTTTTTGAGATCTCGCAAGTCTATTTTATTGTTAGGATTTTGTTAGAATTATCTATTTTGTTAGGTTTAAGCTTTCGCATTATTCGCTATTATTTTCTTAAGAGCATAAGAGGATTATAATACGAGATTTCTGATTATTCATTTTTATTTAATTATCACAACAAGACACTCATATTGATTAATGAGAGAAACTAAATTTTGATGAAATGTAAATACTTTATGAACAGCCTCTGCGTTATCCTCAGATGATACAGAAGAATTAATAAAAATTAATATTTAGCAGACTCAGTATTACAAATCTAAATGTATTGATAATAGATTATTTCTCAGTTTATTTACTCAAGAGAAAGTCAGTGGTAACGAGAGATGATACTGTGCCAGATATAGTCATAATAAAAATAAAAGGCCAGGGTTAAGGTTAATATTCAAGAAAGCGTGTGCGGTTATTTCGCGTCCTGTAACGGATGACTATATACGAGCAAGCGAGTTTTGAAACGTGTTCGGGATTAGTAGTTGTTATTCTGGCCTTGTATAAAGATGTACTCTGATCGGCACTAAGAAGGCCCTACTCGTGAATCTGGCGACCGTTATATGTGTTGCGGTTAGACATGGAAGAAAAGTGTTCGTCATAACTCCTTTCTGGCACGAGACGATCGGTCGCCACGAAACAGCCTCTACCTTGAGAATTATCTATGACTCGAGTGTTAGTCGATAGAGCAATAGGGGCCGTTCCAAGTATTATCTGAGAGGCGAGAGATTCTAGTATAAGCGAGGTTTGATAATATTTTAGAGTCGCGCTGTAAGATACAACCCAGAACAAATTATTCATCATAATAACGTGAGCTATTAGAGAGAACGCCCTCAGGGAGAGGTCGAAGCGCGGTTGGTGCGTCACTCGCGAGAGAATAAGAGTCTGAGACAGCAGCCTGACTAAGGATTAGTCTTATCGTTAGCAAGAAAAGTCAGTGTTAGAACGTATGATACGTTTTTGATATGTACGAGTTATTCCACCATAAAAAAAATAAAAGTACGCGTCAACCGAGTAAAAATCACAGTACACCATGCGCCGAGCCCGGTGGAGCTCCGCAGACTCCAACGGAGCCCAGGAAAAGTCGAGATTCGAGAGCACTCCGTAAGCCAAGCTTTATTAGATGATACCAACATAACTGCTGAGGGCATTGGAGTAGACTTACAGATGCCAAGAATCGTAGGACGACAACACCGGCAAGTATCGGAAAGAGAAACCGCGTAGGGGGATTCGTGAGAGCCACAAGCAGCCTCCACCTGGGCGGAGTGACGGGGTAGTCCTTGAAAAGGGTCCAGTAAGTCGAGACTGATCCGGTTGGGTGGGTGGAGTACAACCATTTCACTCAAATAAGGCATCTAAGGATTCGGCAGGGAGAGGTCCTAGATTGAGGGCCCGCACGATAAGGGGACCTCGCGTGCTCTTACTTAAATTAGCGGTGGTTAAATTCTTCTGTTTTTAGGGTCTCTTGAGGCCCCATAAAACAATACTCCAGTTAAAACCCAGTAACCCCGCGCCCACCACCCAAGGCCCACAGATCAGATATAACGACCCTCCTCCCACTGCGGGTATTAACCCCAATCTCGTAGGGGCCTAGGAGCATGGGTTGTCGGCCTCAGGGAAAGCTTCCCGCTACCCAAACACCAATTTCCAGATCCCGGAGAGGATGGGAGAAAATCACACGAGGGAACGATGAGCGACCAATAGGAATACTTAGACGCCGAGAGGTCCATAAGATTATCGCCCCAAGTGCAGGCATCCTCCATAAAATTGGTACGGTCGATAGCGCGTCTCTGCACGGACCCTGAAGAATAGGAGGCACCGGAGGAGAGCAGAGGCATGAGCAGGTCTTACTAACCTGTACCTCAACAACCACGCGAAGAGACAGGGCAAGATGACAGCCACTCAGTGATCACGCCACACAGACGACAAGCGACCGGATACGCCACCAGGAATCAGGGGGAAGGGGAGACCTCAGAACAGATCTCGAGAATACGTAGGTAGTACATACATAAAAATGGAGAAGCGGAGTATAAACAGGGAAAGGAACGGGCAAGATGAACAGGATAATAATAATAAATAATAATACATAAAGAAATAAAAATAATTAACAATAACAAATAATAAAAGAATCTTATTGGTAATTTTGATAATAAAATCGTAAGATACTATTGTAGTAAGTATATAAAATTAATACAAACTTCTCCAATATACCATAGAACATAAATGGGGAAAGTAGGGCAACCACAAAAAGAGGGGAAAAAAGCAACGCAAATACATAACGTACCTCTTTTGCAGTACCATCGAAAAGGGATCTGAGCCCCCCCCCCTCGACCGGTGCGGGTACTTAACGGGGGGGGATTATGAATGATGATGATAATATATATTATATATATATATATTATATATATAATATATATATATATATTAATATATAATAATATTATCCAGAAAAAATATAAATATTATATTTATATTTATAATATATTATATATCTATATTATAGTGAAAAGAGGAACTTTTATTTAATATTTTATTCTCGTCCTTTGCACATTATATAATTATATATATATATAATATATATATAAGTTATATATATTATATTAAATATATATATATATATAATATTTATTATATATATATTATATATATTATAGTATAATACTATATATATATATATTAAATTAATATATATATTATTATATATATATATATTTATATATTAATATATATATACACACGATGCATATATGAAGCATAGTAAATCAGTTTCTTTCAGGAATAATCAATGATAAGTTTAATCAAGACTACCTGACTGAGTATGATATAATGGCAGAATAGATGTTTAAAAAAAAAATTTACTCAATACGAATCAGCAAATAAAAATAAAAATTCAAGAAAGATATCATGTGACAAAAAATACAAATATTCCATCTTAGAAACCTAAATGCTACACTACACACTTCCTGATTATTTTATTAATATATATATATATATATATATTATATAATATTATATATATATTATTATAATAATATTATATATATATATACTATATATATATATTATATATAATTATATATATATATATATATATATACATATATATACATATATATTATTTGATTAATATATATATGGACGTATTAGGAAATTTGGTGAATGAAAGACAACCAATTTGCGGTAGAGCAAAATTAAAGGTGCAAAAAAATTCCTACCACAAATGACTTAATTACATATAATATATATCTTATAAATATATATATATATTATATATACTTATATATATTATATTATATAATATATATATATATATATATATATTATATATATATTATATATATATATATATATATATAATATATATAAATATAATATATATATATTATATAATATATATTAATTTAAAACAAGAAAAATCTATGGTGAAAGACAAAAAAGAATGCACTCTCGCTTCACTTATGAAACATGTAATAGTTTTTTGCCTACATTCTTATTTAAATCTCTCTCTCAGGTTTTCAGGGCTGATTTAACCATGGTCCTACACTTGGTTCTACGGAGTTTCAAACTTTAATACTGGTTGATACTCAAGTAAAAAAGAATGAAGGGACATAAAAGGTGGATAATATGAAATTTGGAATTTAATTATTGCTTCATGCATAAAAAAAGGCGCTATATGAAATAACTGAGTTGTTTATGGCTAGGCGGAATTTATGTGTGGGTTTTGGTGGGTGCGTTGGATGGTGTTAGGTTGTGAAGAAATAGAAGTCATGTGAAAGATAGAAGACTTGCTATAGAGATATGTAATGAACATATGTATTGGATGGGGTAGTGGCGTCTGGTGGGGATTATAAAGAGAGAGAATGAAAGGAGATTATTTGGGGTGCAAAGAAATACTTTTTGAGTCAATGTTAAAGAACGAGCAGCTGCTAGACATGAACGGGAAGGGAGGCAATAGAAAAGAGAAAATGGGAACTGAGAGAGAACTTAAGATCATTGAGGCTTGGGTTAGAATTGGTAGCGACAGACGATGCTCTATGCACGAGCAGAACCTGAGTTCGAACCCCCCCCGCATGAAAAAAAATAGCGTTTTGGAGAGAAAGTGTGAGGGGTTGAATGAATTAAGATGATGAGTTATGGGAGAGGGAATAAAAGCAAGAATCTATTGCCAAATATTATTGTAAATATATAATCTGTGGTTTTTCGATCAGTTGTAATTTCGTCATTCACACAAAAAAATGTGACAAATTTTTTATCCAAACCATTACTTGAACTGCAAATAATTAATTTAATGTAGACGATGGTGTCAAATATTGAATTTATGTATAGCTAAATAAAATAAAAGTCAAATTAATGGACGATATACAATAACATCTAATTAATTGAATTAATTAACTACAACAGATTGTGAAATCTGCTAAGCAGTAAGTACCATACTATATAAGGCGAAATTCGAAGTAAATTTTCTACACATTACCTAACTTTCTGTTAAGGTATGAAATCGTTGAGGAACATTTATGGTGAAATATTTTATTTGAGCATCATCTTTTGAACGAGAATAATGTGTGTGAAAATATACCGCGTCAACGTTTAATAATATCTCTCACGCAGAGCAACATGGACATTATATAATATATGATTAAAATAAGTAATAGATAGGTTGGAGGAGATAGTAGTATATATATAATATAAATATTAGTATATATATTAATATATATATATAATATATATTTATATATATAGTACAGTATATATATATATTATTAGTTATATAATATACTATATATATAATAATGATTAGAAATATAAATATATACGATATTATATATATATATATTATATGGGATACATAAGCCGACTATATGTAAAGGTATAACCTGCGAATATCCGTAATGTTACATTATAAAATAACACTATCATAAATAAAATAATACATTCCATTAATTAATTTTGTTTTAAATTTTACAGAAAGTTAAAAAAAAAAAAAAAAAAACATCCGAACCAATTTATAAAAAAAAGAAAACATAAATTAAAAGCCCAATCATAACGAGCATACTGAAACGAAAATAAGCTGCATAAAAAAAAAAAATTGTATGATCTTATCTAAGGGTTAGGGAGAACTCTTAACAACTATTTCACTTGGAGGACAATCCCACCGTTGATGAACTTCAGGAGTAAAATTAATGATTTTAACATGAGTTCGCTGAATTTTTCATCGTTTCGGAGGTAGTGGGGACAAAGAACGTAGGTACCAAAGAAAGATGAGAAGTCATCGCCTTTTAAAGGAACATGATGATGGCTCCTGTCAAAGATGGCTGTCAAGAAACACAAAGAAAGACATCTTAATTAAATATGTAGTATGATGTATATAATAGTAATATAAGTATAGTATAAATGGATGTTATATTAGTATAATATAAAATAGTATTTATATATATATAAAGTATATTATATATATAAATAGTCTATTAGTATATAAATAATAAG
>JABUQX010109560.1:0-5000 GCA_015478945.1 Trachelipus rathkii
CAATTATGCGATTCCTAGTTTGGTGTTTAACCGTTTTCGCATTTATCATTGAAACGCTTTCCTTTCAATGGGTAAATTTGTATATTAATAAATAAAAGAACTATTGTGGAAGATAAGAAAAATTGCCTCTAGGATCGAATCAACGCACGTTACGACTGAGACAAACATACTCGGACGCTCTACCAGCTGTATCTAACCCAAAAAGGTTGGAATTCAAAGAACAACTTTCAAACGTGAGCAGCCCCCAATCAAGACGATATAATAACCAAGTTTTACCCTGTACTTTACTCATTCTGTAAAAGATTTAATAATGTAAATACTGCAGACCCGCAGCTTAAATTTGTATGAGTGAATAGAGAACTATTGTGGGAAGATAAAGAAAATTAGTAGAAAGTAGAAGTGGTTGGAGATTGGACAGAACCCTGCGCAACATCAGAATTTATAGATATAAAGATGAACATTGAGTCGTTACAACTAGCTGCAATAGAAGTACCAGCCAGAACCTGGTTCCGTTACATCCTAAAATTTATATATATATATATATATATATATATATATAACTATATATATATATATATATATATATATATATCTCTCTCTCTCTATATATATACTATATATATATATATATATATATATATATATATATATATATATATATATATATATATATATATAACCCATCACCCAGCTCTACGGCATTACATCTGCCTCAGGTGGAGACCTAAAATATATCAGCATCACCTCCCACTTGATTTTCAGCCGTTGCACGTGGCTAGAAGAGACAAGAGTCCATGGGTAATAAAGAAAGGTCATTTCGGACAGCGGCTTGCTGGGCCTGCCTGTCGTAGCCAGATCTCCGCTAATAAAAATGCTATCAGGGACATGGAGCTGGACTTAACCGATTTTATGATTCCTACGAAAATCTTCATATATATATATATATATATATATATATATATATGCTTCCATGTGCTCGAATATAGATACTGTACTATATATAACATAACTTATATATATACTCTCTCTCATATATAACTAACTAATATATATATATATATATATATATATATATATATATATATATATATATATATATATATATATATATATATATATATATATATATATATATATATAATATTATATAATTTTTTTATGCGTGTATATATATATATATATATATATATATATATATATATATATATTACTCTTTCATAACATATATATAACAACATATATATACTATATATATATATACTCTTACTCTCTCTCTCTCTATATATATATATATACACGGTAGTATACATACGCTAGTATATTATAAACTTGTCTTACGTGTCAAATGACGTGCACACTTCAAACTTGTAATAATTACAATGATTCTGTATAACTGATTACAACTTTAGAATTTTATTTTGCTATCTGCTCAAACAAGCAATCATGTTCCCTGGGTATGATAACCCACAATTGTCCTTGAACTGTTTTTCATTTTTATTGATAAATTTTGTAAATTTGTAATAAAAACTAAAGTATGATAAGGACATTGTTTTCATTATGCAAAAAAATCTTTATATATATATATATATATATATATATATATATATATATATATATATATATATATATATATATATATATATATATATATATATATATATATATATATATATATATATATATATATATATATATATATATATATATATATATATCATTTCCCAAGTTAGGTTTTAGCCCTGTTTAGTGGACCAGCATCTTCTTCCTTCTGGCCCCCAAACTCTTGATCCTATAGCACTCTAGAAAATTATTTGTTGGTGCAATGGTTCTCGATGCTGGTCCTTGAGTTATATACTCTCAGGTAGGGTTTCACCTTTCTGTGGAACTAACCTTCATCCATATGGCCTCGAAACTCTTTCTCCCAGAGCACTCAGAAGATCGTGTTTCTATGACATTGAGATTCAATGCTGTCCAGAAGTTTTACAAGTGAAAATATAAAAAATGCGTGATTGCTTAGCCATGTCGCTCTAGAGCTATGTGAAAGAATATATATATATATATATATATATATATATATATATATATATATATATATATATATATATATACCTATATATATATATATATATACT
This sequence comes from Trachelipus rathkii, assembly GCA_015478945.1. NCBI lineage: Eukaryota > Metazoa > Arthropoda > Malacostraca > Isopoda > Trachelipodidae > Trachelipus > Trachelipus rathkii. Next base: position 2,133 of record JABUQX010109560.1, read on the forward strand.
ATATATATATATATATATATATATATATGTGCAGTTGTCAACACCTCTAGGCAGGCCTATTCAAGGAGGTGTTGGCATACTCAAGTTCTAACTAACATAAATTAAGCAGATGAACAAGAGGCCTTCGAAGTGGAAGTGTTCAACAGGAAACACAGAGATGGAGAAGTACAGAACATAGGTGACGGGAAAGAAGGAAGCACATCAGCGAACTGTGGAATTACAATATCAACACAAATACTCATGTGTGATTCCCTTGAGCACCTCGCTGCGGTACCTATAGAAAGAGATAAAGCACCAACATCGCGCCGAAGATAGAGGGTCAAGTGAACTGGAAAGTACAAAACAGTTTACATAAATCACTTTTGGCTGGCTGTTCTATCCAAGAGTGAGGAAACCAGAGCCACCCCCAGATATGCTAGCTCGCCTAACAAAGACTGGATGAGGCCCTTGTATAGATGGAGTAAATGAGAAGAGGAAAAAAAGTCTCGCAGTCTAAACAGAACTCCCAGTTTCTTTTAGGCCGCCCTAACAACAGTTGTTATTGAGATTTCCAAGACGTTTTTTTATTTATGTTAAGGCCAAGGATGTTTATATTGTCAACAGGAGACGAGAGAACCGTCGAAAGTGGGAAAGTTAGAAGGTGTCCTAGAGATTTGAGGATTGGGGTTTTTAAGAATTAAATTTCTGGTTGATGACCCCACAGGAAATTCTATCTAGATCAGTTAGAGAATAGAATCGGAGAGATTAAGAGGAGAGGCAATTCCTAGTAAAGAGAGTAAGTGAAATGAGTTGAAATAGAAGGTCTAGTCATGCATATGAGGTGGATAAGAGTTAGATGTGCAGGTGAGAATATCCATTAATGAAGAGTAGGAATAAAGTAGGAGATGAACAGAACCATGAGGAACACCACTATTGACAGAAGAAGAAGAAGACCATCAACAACAGCCGATATTGAGCTATTTGAAGAAAACTAGACATAAGTAAGCAAAAGAGTCAGAGGAAACCGGGAGGAGCCTGGAGAGGCAAGTAATGTACCTGCAATTCAAATGCTTTTACTGAATATGTCAAGCACCACTATGCAAGTCTCCCCGTAATTCCTAAGAGCGGAAAACTATAAACCTGATTTATAGGAAAGTATATCGTCAGTAGACTTCGATCGCCGAAAAACCAACTGGCGATCGGAAAGAAAGTGAATGAGATTCCAGATGATCTAAGAAATGTAAGAAATGAGAGTTGAGAGGGATTTCAAAGATCTTAGATAGAATACAAGTAAGAGATATATAGGGCGATAGTTAGAAAGATCAGAGCAGCTTTCTTTTTTCGGAATATAGGTTGGACATGTGCTGGCTTCCAGCACTGATGGAAAGATGTTAGTATTGGGAGACATAGGCCATAGCCAGGCAGTAGGGGCCCTTTACGGAAGCACTCGCCTAGCTACAGAGAGAATACCCATCCAGTTTCTTACCACCCCTACTATAACGTTCTAGAATTTCAGGAATTCATGTACCCGATCAATGTAATCACAATCAAAGGCAAAGTACACCTGAGAGGAGAAGGAGGAGGAAGAGGAATGCCAGAAATCGTCAGAGGTTGAGTTGGTTAGAGGAAAATAGGAGGCCGAAAAGATTGGCCTTTTCAGTTAGAGAATTAACAAACCATCAGATCGAATAAGAGAAGGAAAGGCCGATATACAAAGTTGTGAGATGTTTTAGCCGAGGATAGAAAAGATTTGTCAGTAGGGAGAATCAAAAGGGTTAGAGCACTTTCGTTTGATGAAAGCCCGCTTTGCTCGACAAAGACGTATGTTAGCAGTTCTAAATTTGTTACTGATATATATATATATATATATATATCTTCTCTTATATATATATATATATACTACCTATATATATATATATATATATATACTAATTTCTCTCTTGCTCTCTCTCTCTCTCTCATATATATATATATATATGGTAAAAATCTTGAAAACACTCTCTTTATTTACTTTTCCAGCTTCTTTGTCTCTTAGATTTTCAAAAGCCTTCTATCTATAAGATTTAATGATCGTCTTTGAATTGCCTAGGATTTTTCGGTTATCTTAAATTATTGTGGAATTCGGTAGACCTCTGGCCTCTGCCCACCAGATATATATATATATATATATATATATATATATATATATATATATATATATATATATATATATATATATATATATATATATATATATATATATATATATATAGATAATATTGCATAATAATCCTGAATATCTATAGATATTAAAAAGACATAATAGGGGAAGGTGAGTGCTGCCTTCTACAGTTACGTTATATACATGTTGACGAGATAATATACCCGGTGCGATACGATTGACTATCCTCCAACCCAAAAAGTTGGATTCAGAACAATTATAAACACCAAGGCTCCCTTCAAGAAGGCGATCACCAGGTGTCAGCCTGTCCTATCTCGTTCTTTAAATTATGGGACAGGCTGGACACCTGGTGATGCTCTGCCGCTGTTCTTGATTAACTTGAAGGAAGGAGATATCATCCCACCACTGCAATGTCCTCAGTGATGATTCAGACCAGGTACCTTCTCGTACTACCCAACGTATGACCCATATAACAATATAACCTTATATATATATATATATATAACATATATGCTGCTGTATATATATATATATATATATATATATATATATATATATATATATATATATATATATAGCATAGCATCTCTCTCTCTCTCTCACTATATATATTTATATATATATATATTATTGTTATCTCTTATCCTGACTGTTTCATGCTTTCAATGTCTTCTGAACACTTTTTAAGCATCTTGTTTTTTAAGTGATTTGCATATCAATTGCATTCT
>JABUQX010109560.1:12500-22489 GCA_015478945.1 Trachelipus rathkii
CACATATTCATTAACATTACATACCTTAAACAGTAATCAGTAATCAATAGAGGTGTTACTAGCAACAAGGGGATTAAGTAATGCTTTTGGTTAACTGTTTTACCTGCTTATAACTCATTTTTACTGCTTTAACCATGTTTTACTGCTTTAACTCATGTTTTTACATTGCTTTAACTCATATGTTTTACTACTTTAAACTCATATATTTTATTAACATTATGTTTTTATTTGTTTTAATACTTTTTATTATTCTTTTTATTATTATTTTTATTTTTATTATTTTATTTTTTATTATTTTTATTATTTTTATATACTTAGTGTTATTTACTTCAGGCCTATTGTTATTATTATTTAGAGCACACATACACAACACACACAGCAACACACACACGACACACACACACAACACATACACACACACACACAGCACACACACACACACACGCCCCCACACACACACACACACATAACCGTGTAATTTATTAAACATTTTGTTTTAATTAAGACGTACATTTATATTACTCACTCTCATTCCAATATAACTAAAATTATTTCAAAGTTTCTTAAAACTTCTATAATAAAACAATCATTATCTTTGAACAAAGAACTTATTATTAACTGTTAATACTTTTTGTTTATAAATTTATAACTATCAAGTTTAAAATAACTTTTACTAAATTTTAATGAAATTTTATTAAAAACATATATTTTAAGTACCTAAAGCAATAAATCAGTTAATCAGTAAAGGCCAGCCCCTAGCACCCCTCTACCCCAAGCTATGCCACGTTTTGTTCTATTGACCTTACTGCTTTACATCATCTTTAGCCTTGTAATAAGTATAAAAATAACAAATAAGTTTCTTCTCTGCTAACATAACATGTTAATTTTTATTAAAAATCATTCTAAGTTTTTTAATTTAAAAATAACAATTATCACTTACATTTATATTATTCACTCGATGTTAACAAAAATATTTCAAAGTTTTTTAAATATTTCGGGTTTTTCTTTATTTTATTTTAATTATCTATGTACATGACAATCCATCACGAGAAACCACAACAACCCGCACTCCCTTACAGATACGAACCTGACCCTCTCTGTAAATGTGTGAAATATAACTACTTTTAGGCCTAATTTTAGGATTAATCTTTTGTAACCCGGGCGATTTAGTAATTCCAGGTCAAATATATTTCAAAACTGACCTTTTTCCTGTAAAATGTGGTCAATAACTACGTTAGGCCCTAATTTAGGCCTAAATTTAGGATAAGCCTTTTTTGTAGAGCGGGCTAATTTAATCCTAATAACACCTGGTCAAAAGGTAATTCCAGTATAGACAAGAACCTTTTTATTATTATTTTATAAATATATTTTAAACTGAACCATGCTGGATCGGTAAGATCCTTTAAGCAGGTAAGAAGGAATGTTTTCCTTACTTGTGATTGGTCGGAGTATTTTTCCCCTTAATTCACTAGTTCTTAAGCTAACCACCAGGGCTCAGCATGAGCCCCACCCACAAAGGCAGCCAACCCCGCACCCGCTGGGCGCGTCCGGCCGCTTGGCCGCCGGCCGCGTGCGCGCGCAGGCGCAATATTTCCGCGTTCGCGCCCGCCGCGTGCGCCAGCAGGCGCAATATTCCCGCGTACTCGCCGCCGTAGTGTTTTTACTTCAAATTGCTTTGTTTATTATCTATTTGAACACACATACACCACACACACAACAATACCACACACACACACACACACACACACACACCGTACACACACACCCACCACACACACACACTCATTTACACATATAACGTATAATTTATAAAACATTTTATTTTTATTTTAATTATTTACTTCATGGCTATTGTTATTAATTATTTAGAACACACATACACCCACACACACACCCAACACACACACCCACACACAAAACGCAGCACTCACTACACAATAACGTAATATTTATTAAAACATTTTATTTTATTTTATTATTAATACCTAGTGTTATTTACTCATGCCATTGTTTATTATTAATTTAGAACAACATGACACCACGTAACACAACATACACACACACACACATACACCACTTACACAATACGCCCGCCACCCACTCGTATTTTTGATGCCTTCAACTTTGATGCTCAGCTTTTGATGCCTCGCTTGATGCCTCAACTTTAATAACTTAGCTTGGTACCTCAGCTTTGGTGGTTCATCTTTGATGACTCATCTTTGATGGCGTCATCTTTGATACCCCCTATATTGATGATTCATCTTATACTTACAATAGACACTTACACTTACACTTATACACACATACACTATATCTCTTATTCACACATACGCACATACACATAGACACTTACACACACCATAGACACTTACACTCCACACATACACAATATATATATATATATATATATATATAATATATATATATATATTATATAATATATATATTATATATATTTTATATATATATATATATATATATTAAATATATATTATATATTATATATTATATATATATATATATATATATATATATATATTTCATTCGCGAGGCGAAAGTTGCGCTGCGGGCGAACTGCGGCCGGCGGAACGCGGAATAATTGCGCCTGCGGGCGCACACGGCGGGCGGGCGGGGACGCGGCGGGCGCCCCCAGCGGTGGCGGGTTGGCTGCTTTGCGGGTGGGGCCTCAATGCTGAGCCCCCTGGTGGTTAGCTTTGAACTAGGGGGAAAACTACTCCGACCAATCACAAGTAAGGGAAACATTTCCTTCTTACCTGCTTAAAGGATCTTACCGATCCAGAATGTTTCAGTTTGAAATATATTTAGTAAAATAATACATAACAATGATTCTTGTCTATACTGGAATTACTTTTTGACGAATGGTATAGGATTAAATTAGCCCGTCTAGCAAAAAAGGCTTATCCTAAATTAGGCCTAAAGTATAATAGGCATGAAGTAAATAACACTACGTATAAAAAATAAAAATAAAATGTTTAATAAATTATACGTTATATGTGTAAGTGAGTTGTGCGTGTGTGTGTGTGTGTCTGTGTGTGTGTGTGTGTGTGTATGTGTGCGTGTGTGTGTGTGTGTATGTGTGTTCTAAATAATAAAACAATAGGCATGAAGTAAATAACACTAAGTATAATAAAAAAATAAAATAAAATGTTTTAATAATTATACGTTATATGTGTAAGTGAGTGATGCGTGTGTGTGTGTGTGTGTATGTGTTGCGTGTGTGTGTATGTGTGTTCTTAAATAATAGTTCGCGAGGAAATATTGCGACCTGCGGGCGCAACGCGGGCGGGCGAGTACGGGGAAAATATTGCGCCTGCGGCGAAGCGGCGGGCGGGGAACGCGGAAATATTGCGCCTGCGGGCGCAAGCGGCGGGCGGGACGCGGCGGGACGCACCCAGCGGGTGCGGGGTTGGCTGCCTTTGCGGGTGGGGCTCATGCTGAGTCCTGGTGGTTAGCTTATGAACTAGTGAATTAATTATTATCTATTCTGGTGAAATTAATAATTATTCCTCAATGTAAGTATTTATTATAAATATGATATACACTTAGTAAAAAGAAAACACTTTTAATACAAATCAGATAACTTGTGCACCGCCTAACAGCTAAAATGACTATGATTTTAAAATGAGTTTTGGTCTAAAAGATAATAAAACACACACCCTGCTCAAATACAAGTTTAAAGAACAAAGTTTAATTTTCAAAAGACGATAAAATAATTCTCGACCAAATCACACACGAGGTCATATAGAGATAAGATTTACTCCGTCCACTCACAAGTAAGGAAAACATTTCCTTCTTCCCTGCTTAAAGGATCTTACCCGATCCAGCATTTTTCAGTTTGAAATATATTTTATAAAAATAATAATCATACAATGATCTTGTCTATAGCTGGAATTACCTTTTGACTGGTATTAGGCTTAAATCAGCATGGAATACAAAAAGGCTTATCCTAAAATTTAGCCCTAAATTTAGGGCCTAACGTAGTTATTGCACCAAATTTTTGCAGAAAAAGGTCAGTTTGAAATATATTTTGGACCTCCTGGAATTAGGCGTAAATCGCCCCGGGCTACAAAAAGGATTATCCTAAATTTAAACCTAAAGTAGTTATTTCAACACATTTCACAGGGAGAGGTCATTTTCGTATCTTTAAGGAGTGCGGGTTGTTGTGTTTTCTCGTGATGGATTGTCAATGTACATAGATAAATAATAATAAATAATAAAGAAAACCAAAATTATTTAACAAAAAATTTGAAATATTTTTTATAGGTAACATCGAGTGAATAATATAAATTTAAGTGAATAATTGTTTATTTTTAAATAAAAACTTAGAATGATTTTAATAAAATCCATGTAATGTTAGCAGAGAAGAACTTATTTGTTATTTTTATACTTATTAAATGGCTAAATATTTGATGTAAAGCAGTAAAGTCCCAATAGAAAATAACGTGGCATAGCTTGGGGTAGAGGGGTGCTAGGGGCTAGCCTTACTGATTTACTGATTTATTGCTTTTAAGTACGTAAAATATATATGTTTTTAATAAAAATTCATAAAATTTTAGTAAAAGTTTTTTTAAAACTTGATAGTTATAAATTTATAAACAAAAGTATTAACAGTTAAAAAAATAAATTCTTTGTTCAAAGATAATGATTGATTTATATAGAAGTTTAAAAGAACTTTGATAATTTTTAGTTATATTTTGAAATGAGGTAATAAAATGTAACGTGCCTTAATTAAAACAAAATGTTTTAATAAATTCACGTTAGTGGTGTTAAAGTGAGTGGGCGCGTTGTGTGTGTGTGTGTGTGTGTGGTGTGTGTGTATGTGTGTGTGCTGTGTGTGTGTGTGTGTGTGTGTGTGTGTGTGCGTGGTGTGGTGTTATGTGTTGCTCTCAATTAATAATAACATAGGCCTGAAGTAATACACTAAGTTATCAATAAATAATTAAAATAATAATAAAATAAAATAATAAAAAAAATAATAATAAAAATAATAAATAAAAAGTATTAAAACAAAATAAAAAACATAATGTTAATAAATATATGAGTTAAAGTAGTAAAACATATGAGTTAAAGCAGTAAAACATGAGTTAAAGCAGTAAAACATGAGTTAAAGCAGTAAAACATGAGTTAAAGCAGTAAACAGTAAAACAAAACATACTAATCCCCTTGTTGCTAGGTAACATCTTTGATTTACTGATTTACTGCTTTAAGGTATGTAATGTTAATAAATATGTGAGTTAAAGCAGTAAAACATATAAGTTAAAGCAGTAAAACATGAGTTAAAGCAGTAAAACATGAGTTAAAGCAGTAAAGCAGTAAAACAAAAGCATACTAATCCCCCCTAGGTGTTAGGTAACACCTCTATTGATTTACTGATTTACTGCTTTAAGGTATGTAATGTTAATAAATATGTGAGTTAAAGCAGTAAAACATAAGTTAAAGCAGTAAAACATGAGTTAAAGCAGTAAAACATGAGTTAAAACAGTAAAGCAGTAAAACAAAAGCATACTAATCCCCCCCCTAGGTGTTAGGTAACACCTTTATTGATTTACTGATTTACTGCTTTAAGGTTTGTAAAGTATATGTTTTTAATAAAAATTCGTAACAATTGTAGTAAAAATAAATGATTTTTTTTATCAGACATTTTTTTTTTTTTTTTTTTTCAAAAAAAATTTTTTTAAAAAATTTTAAAAAAAAAAAAGTATTAAAAAAAAAATAAAAAGATGTCTGTAATGAGGTAAAGTTTTAGGATCGCAAAATGTTTTTAATAAAAATGTTTAAGTATGAAATAAAAATGAATGACTCATAGTATATTTGAAAAGAAATTCTTTGAATAGTTTACATTGATATCATATTTTTCGTTCGCGCGGAGGGTCGCACCTGCGGGTGCGGTGTTCGACGACTTTGTGCGGGAGGGCGCATGCGGCCGCCCTGTGTTCCAATATGACCTAGGGTAAGAACAATCAATATTGCTCTGTTCTTATGATGGAGGGTAGGAAAGGCTAGAAAAGGTTGAAATGCTAACCTCATAGTAGGAAACATCCTAGCAACTTATAATAATACACCAATTGCAAGTGTCTATGGGTAAGTGTAAGTGTCTATGGGCTGAGTGTAAAGTGGTTATGGCTAGTGTAAGTGTCCTATGGGTGAGTGTCATGTGTGTATAAGTGCCATAGTGTATGTAAACTGTGTGTGAGTGTAAAAATCTGGTGTGTGGTAAGTAAATCTGTGTGCGTGTGTGTGTGTGGTGTGTGTATGTGTGTGTGTGTGAGTGAAAGTAAATCTGTGTGTGTGTGTAAGTAAATTGTGTGTGATGAAGTAAATCTGTGTGAGTGTAATTAAATCTGTGTGTGTGTGAGTAAGTAAATCTGTGTGAGTAAGTAAATCTGTGTGTGGTAAGTAAATCTGTGTGTGTAGTAAATCTGTGATATATATATATATATATATATATATATTATTATATATAATATATATATATATATATATATATATATTATTATATAATAATATATGAGTGTAAGTAAATCTGTGTGTTGGTGTGTGTGTGTAAGTAAATTGTGTGAGTGTAAGTAATCTGTGTGAGTGTAAGTAATCTGTGTGTGTAGTAAGTAAATCTGTGTTAGTGTAAGTAAATCTGTGGGGGTGTGTAAGTAAATCTTGTGTAAGTAAATCTGTGATATATATTATATATCTATATATATAATATATATAAGTATATATATATATATATTATTATATATACTATATATATCTATATATATATATATATATATATATATATATATTATATATAATATATTATATAATATATATAATATATATATTTGTAGAGATGGGCCTGAGCATGCTTTGGTAGTAAAAAAGCCACGTGTTAATAAGTGCTTATAAGTGTTATAAAATACTAACTCATAGTAGGAACCATTCTAGCAATTGTAATATACACAATCGATTCCTCATACCTTATTACTTAGGGGGTAGACACCATAATTAGGGCTTATTCTGGCTCAGGGGAGGCTAGAAGGCTGAAAAAGTGGCAACTCAGTTGCACTATGGGCACTCCACTTGGCACTATGTTGGCACTCACTGGCAACTCATTGGCACTCACTTGCACTCATTGGCGGCACTCACTTGGAACTCACCTGGCACTCACCTGCACTCGTCTAATACTCATAGAACACTAATAGAACATCACTAGATTACTCCTATACGTTTGATTGGGGAACCATCAAAGCCATCAAGTAAGCGTGGGTCAAAATTGACCATGGTATCTGCAAGCTTTGGAGCAAAGGGTAAGGACAAACAAGGTTAACGACATCAAAAAGGGCTAAGTCCCTAAAGGAAGGACAAAAATTACCGGCAAAATTGTCCCATGGAAGACCAAAGGATTGGTCGTGTGTTTGTACGTGTGTATAAGTGTAAATGTAAGTGCAAGTATCTATAGGTGAGTGTAAGTGTCATAGTGAATGTATGTATAGTGTGTGTGTGTGTGTGGTTGTGTGTGTGTGTGTGTGTGTGTGTGTGTGTGTGTGTGTGTGTGTGTGTTGTGTGTGTGGGTGTGTCTCGTGTTTGGATAGATACATACAATGCGTTCAAGTTAGGAAGGAAAATGTGATGGTGGGCCAGAGTGGCCAAAAAATTGGGGCGTGGGCCAAATTGACCATGGTATCTGGCCAAGGTCAGGATCGAAATATCATGGTCCAAACAAGGTAAAGACATCAAAACGGGCTAAGCCCCTAAAGGGTGCCCTAAAATTACCGTGGGCAAAAAATGACCCATGGTCGAAAAAATTAGGGGCGTAAAATAGGGGGGGGGTAATACGTTCGTACAACGGTTGCTGACGCAACCGTTTGGCGCAACCCTTCTTCGAAGGGTTGCAAAAAATTAGGGTTGCCAAAAAATTACCGTGGGCCAAAAATGACCCATGGAAGACCAAAGGGTTGGTCGAAAAAATTAGGGTGGGGTACGTACAACGGTTGCTTTGCTGACGCACCCGTTTGGCGCAACCCTTCTTCAAGGGTTGCCAAAAATTAGGGTTTGCCCAAAAAAATTAGGGTTGCAAAAAAAGTGGGCCAAAAATGACCCATGGAAGACCAAAGGGTGGGTCGAAAAAAAGGTCAAGGCCAAAAAAAGGTAAAGGCCAAAAAAGGTCAAGGTCAGGTAAAAATTCGAGCTCAAAAAAGGTCGCGGTCAAAAAAAGGTCAGGTAGGTGGGTTTTTCGTCCAATATGGTCAGGTGGGATTTTCGTCCAATATCCCGTTCCTACTACTATTATTATATTATTATTATTATTATTATTATTATTATTATTATTATTATTATTATTATTATTATTATTATTATTATTATTATTATTATTATTATTATTATTATTATTATTAATTTTCTAGTTATTTGGGTTTACTTTTATTACTGGCTTCACTATTATTAGTATAACTATTAGTTATTACCCTTTTTTTATTTCCTATTATTAAGAAAATAGAAAAGCTTAGGATCAAGATTGTAAATATTATATTTTATTATATTATATATTATATTATATTATATTATATTATATTATATTATATTATATTATATTATATTATATTATATTATATTATATATATTATATTATAATTAATTATTTTATTTTATTATATTATATTATATTATATTATATTATATAAAATATTATAATTAATGATTTTTTTTTATTTAAATATTAAGTTCAATATAAACAAGATTTAAACAAGGTATAAATAATAGTCAATGCCCTTAAAGGACGAAAAAGTCCCTTGAAAAGCCCATTTCTGATCACTGTATTTGATGTTAAATAGTTATTTTTTTTTAATGATTAGTGTAATTTTGCAATATGTCTGACTGTATAAAATAATTTTGATTTGATTTGATATTTTAGTACACATTGCTGACATAATAACCACTCCTTTGATGCAATACTAAGCTCACTAGAATATTTTCAGATTGTTAAACATCAAGATTGCTCTCTCTCTCTCTCTCTCTCTCTCTCTCTCATCTCTCTCTCTCTCTCTCTCTCTCTCTCTCTCTCTCTCTCTTCCCTCCCCTCTCCCCCCCTTTCCCCCCTCCCCCCCCCTCTCTTTTTCATCCTCTCTCTCTCTCCTCTCCCTCTCTTCTCTCCTCCTCTCTCTCTCCTTCTCTCTTTCTCTCTTTCCTCTCTCTCTCTCTCTCTCTCTCTCTCTCCTCTCGTATCAAATTTCTTATCTTCCAATCTCTTTTCACTCTTTTTGTATTATTTGTTTACTCTCTCATCTCTCTCTCTTCTCTCTCTCTCTCTCTCTCTCTCTCTCTCTCTCCTCTCTCTCTCTCTCTCTTTCTCCTCTTCTCCCTCTCTTTTCTCTCTTCTCTCTTCTCTCCTCTCTCTCTCATTCTCTCTCTCTTGTCTCTCTCTCTCTCTCTCTGCTTTCTCTGCTCTTCTCTCTCTCTCTCTCTCTCCTCCTCCCTCTCATTCCTCCCTCCTCTCTCCTCTCTCCTCCTCACTCCTTTCCCCTTCTCTCTCTCACCTCTCTTCTCCTCCTCTCCTCTCCTCTCCTCTCTTCTCGCTCTCTCTCTCCCTCAGTCTCTCTTTCTTCTCCACTTTCCTCCCCTCGCCTCTCTCTCCTCTCTCTCTCTCTCTCGTCCTCTTCTCTCTCTCTCATCCTCTCTCTCTCTCTCTTTCCTTCTTTCTCTCTCTCTCTCTCTCACCACTTCTCGTCTCTCTCTCTCTTCTCTCTCTCTCATCCCCCTAATATTCCTCCAACAATTAATCTCTTTCCTCTCTCCTCCTGTCTGCCGTCCCGGCTCCTCCCTCCTTCTCTCTCTCCCCTCTTCCGTCTTCCTCTTTTCTCTCTTTCTCTCTCTCTCTCTCTCTCCCTCTCTCACTTCTCCCTCTCTCTCTCTTACCTCTCCTTCTTCTCCTCCCTCCTCTCTCTCTCCGTCTCTCCTCCTCTCCCCTCGTTTCTCTCCCCTCCTCCTCTCTC
>JABUQX010109561.1:12500-22500 GCA_015478945.1 Trachelipus rathkii
TACTGACTCGATAAACATTTACCTAATAGGACGGACAATAACACTTACAGTAGTAAGTTGCATCAACAGAAGAACTCACAAATACACAAGTGTAATTGATAACATGTAAGACATAAACAATGTCACTAATTCTAACTTCAAACTTAACATGGAAGACATACACAATGTTATCAAACATGTAATGTAAGACTTACAAAGTATTATCAAACCAATAAAGTTTGAAAACTTAAAATTAATTGTGGAACATAAAAATTCAATTTTTATGAAAGAGCAAAAAAAAATCTATTTACAATATATACAACTTAATGAATTGTAAATTCATTAATATGGAACACGGTAAAGATTTTTAGGGTTTATTATTATATATATAGTATTTTGTTTAAGTTTTATTTATTTCTAATTGAAATCTACGAAGTGGAAATCAAAAAAAAATATAGATTGGTCGTAATTTATTTTCTTCTTTTAGGAATAGCTCCCTTCTTTTTGGGATCTATTGTAGTACTAGTTGAAGTACCAGGGATATTATCTACATCCGTAATTGGAGTAGAATGAGAAGGATAGAATATATTTCTTGGATAAGTTCTCTGAGAATACGAAGGAGTATTGTATTGTAAAGAACTAGTAAATTTAGGAGATAATTTAGGTGGAAGCTTGGGTGGAAGCTTAGGTGGTAATTTAGGAGGTAACTTCGGAGGAAGTTTAGGTGGAAGTTTTGGATATAACTCCGGAGGGGAGTCATCATAGGGAAATTGTTCCAATACTTCAGAAACAGATCTAGATCTTACTCGAGGATTCGGAGTCCAAGATATTGTAGAAGGATCTATCTCATAGAAAGAAGGAGTATCGGGATTCACAGGAGGGGGAGACTGCTGTCTGGCATGACTACGCAATCGCATGGGTGAAGAATCCCGAGGACCATGGAATTGAGGATGTGGACGATAAGAAGGATCTTTACGTCTGTCATCTCTAACATTTACTTCTTCAGGAGAAGAAGGGGAAGTATCTACATTCGGATACTCATCGTAATAACGAATAGGTGGTGGAAGTGCAATAGCACCATTATCAGGTTCATCTGGTGAAGATGGTGGATTACTATCATGCATAGAAGATCTTCTAGAAAGAAGAGGCGAACTATGAAGAGAAGTAGAACCAGATGCATATGGAGTACGAGGAGAGGATAGTTGGGGAGAACTATGGGAAATGTTTCTCCTCAGAGAATAGGTAGTAAACGGATCAAAATTTTGATTCGTAGGGGATTGCACAGATGAATGTCCTGAAGGAATTCTCTGTGTTGTTTGTTGATGCTGAGGAGGTGGTATTTGTCTCGGAGTAGAAGGCATAGATAGGGGAAGTGAAGACTCTGGGGAAATAGGAGTCACACTCAACCTAGGTGCAGGATGTGCAGCACTCGGTGCAGTAGGAGACATCTCAGGTCTTCTCTGTGCAACAGGTTGTTGTTCTTGCCTTGGAGACTGTTGTGTTTCTTGAGGTGCTACTCTTGGCTGTTGTTCATGCCTAGGTGCCGGTTGAGGAGCATCTCTATATACCACATACTCAGTATAAGCATTATTATCAGGTGTGTCATCATCATCATCACCTGAATTGTCCCCCCTTCGCGGTTGAAAACGACGCTTAGGTGGTGGAGGGGCAGGAGGTGGAGGGGCACGCCTAACATTTTGAAGTGGATTATAGTATTTCCATTGGGAAGAAAAGGAATTGTCGGCAGTTTTTACAACAGGCATGGGGAGAATTTTTAAATTGTCCACATGTGACACAAATTCCTTATTAGTGACTAAACAACGAAGTTGATATTTGTTATATTTTAAAACACCTACAACCAAATATGGCCCGACCCATTTCTTAAAAAGCTTGGGCGATAAATTGGGAGGTTTAACAGCAAGTGTATAGACATAATCACCTATACGAATAGGACGAATTGGGGCTTTAGAATGTTGCTGTTGAGCAATTCTAAATGTTTCTTTTTCCAATTTTTGACGAGCTAAATCACGAATAGATGCTGCTCGTTCAGCCATTTCCGCGTTAAAATCATAGAGATGATCTTTAAGAGGATTGGGCTTATTAACAAACGGAGAAACGTAATTAGGAAGGTCATAAGGTAATCTACGAACATAGAAATGTAACAAAAAGTGAGGTGTATTTCCAATAGAAGAGTTGTAAGTAGTATTTAAAGCAATTTGAGCAAAAGAAATATACCTACTCCAGTCATCTTGTTTAGAAGAAACATATTGACGGAGATAATCTTCTACACGACGGTTTTCTCTCTCCACGAGGCTATTTGAAGAGGGATGTCGAACGGAAATAGTGCGGTTCTTTATGTTCCAAGTTTTACAAACTTCATTAAAGAACTGGGAAGTAAATTCACCTGCGTTGTCACTGACTAAAATTTCTGGAACAGAATGATTTACAATGACTTTATTCAAAAGAGCTTCAGCTACTACCTTGCCATCACGAGTTGAGACAGGGCAAAGTTCACAATAGCGAGTTAAAGCGTCTTTAAAAACTAAAATATACCTTGCACCGGAAATTTTACATTTAGGAAGAGGACCTATAGTGTCCAAATGAACCCTAGAAAAAGGTAAGAAAGGAAGAGGATAAGAATTGATAGCTACTGGATGAGGTTTCGAACCTTTTACTTCAATACAAGAAATACACTGTTTACAGAAAAACGAAATATAAGCTGAAAGCCTAGGGAAAGTGTATAATTCTCTGATTCGACGTTCAGTGCGTTCAGCACCTGGATGACCAGCAGATAAGGTATTATGATTCAAAAATATTATAGTATATATTAATGAAT
The DNA here is from genome assembly GCA_015478945.1 of Trachelipus rathkii. Taxonomy (NCBI): domain Eukaryota; kingdom Metazoa; phylum Arthropoda; class Malacostraca; order Isopoda; family Trachelipodidae; genus Trachelipus; species Trachelipus rathkii. The sequence goes on from JABUQX010109561.1 coordinate 15,316, forward strand.
CTGGAATTTCTATCAAATACTTATTTTCTTTCGTAATGAAATAAAGAATACCATTTATAATGATATGAGGAAGACAACTATCAGGAACTGGAGAATTTTCAATCTCATTTATTATTTCTGATAGTCTACGATTTCTTCTCTGTTCATGGAAAAGAACATCTTTTGTGAAATGATATATTCTCGTATCAGCGAAAGCTAAAGGAATAGGATTTTGACGAAGTAAACCTATACGAGAAGGAGAAGAGGTCTCACGAGAATAAGTGATATTCGAAGGAAAAGGGGAAAGGATTTCCTCCTCTTCACCAGAAGAAGGTAGATGACCAGTATTTGGAACAGGGTTTCTACTTAAATAATCGGGAACAACATTTAATTTACCTTCTTTATAAATAATTTCTGGCTTAAAAGACTGAATTTTCAAATTCCATCTTTCTAATCTGCCAGACAATTGTTTATGACGAAATAGATGAACTAAGGCAGCATGGTCAGTATAAATTTTTAAAGGATAACCAAAAATGATAGTTCTGAATTTAATAAGACCATGTACTATAGCTAAGGCTTCTTGTTCCGTAACACTATAGTTTAACTCTGCCTTATTCATCATTTTTGATGAAAAAGCAATGGGTTTTTCTCTACCATTGTCATCTAATTGGGAAAGAACAGCACCGACGCCGTAAGAAGACGCATCAGTACTTAATATAAAAGGTTTAGTATAATCGGGAAAGGAAAGGGCAGGATCCATAAGTAAAAGTTTCTTCAGAGTGTCATATGCGGTCTGTTGCTCTAACTGCCAAGAAAATGGGACATTTTTCTTTAATAACAGAGTTAGGGGCTGCGTAATTATTGAAAACCTCGGTATGAGATTTCTGAAGTAGTTATAGAACCCAAGCAACGCTCTTACTTCATGGACATTCTGAGGAATTTTGAAACCTTTTAAAGCTTCTAGTTTGACTGGATCCGGAGATAAACCTTTTTCACTAATTTGAAAACCTAGGAAGGTGACACTGCTCTTAAAGAAGGAACATTTCTCAAGCTTTACTTTAAGGTTGGCTATTTTCAAGGCGTTAAAGACCTTGGAGAGGTGTGAATAATGAGTAGGGATATCCTTACTAAAAATTAGTATGTCATCTATGAACAAAAGACAAACAACACCTAGCAAACCTGATAAAGCCATTTCCATTGTTCTTGAGAAGACAGAGGGTGAATTTGTCGTGCCTTGCGGCATCCTCAAATACTCATAATGTCCTCTAGTAGTAGAGAAGGCAGTTAGGTGTCTAGAATCCTCAGAGACGCTAAGATGTGAAAACCCACTAAGGAGGTCCAAACAACTGAAGATGCGCGCGCTGCCTATGAGCGACAAGCTTTCTGCAATGCTCGGCAGAGGAAATCGATCTGGAATGGTGAAAGAATTGAGTTTCCTATAGTCCACCACTACTCTCATTTTTCCGCCTGTCTTTTTCGGTATAAGAAGAAGTGGGGACGAACTAGCAGAAACACTGGGAGTAATATATCCTTTCTCTAAACTATCTTCAACCCATTCATCAATGATCTCCATGTATTTGTGAGGGAGACGATAGGGTCTGGTGTAGACATATGGAGGACTACCTTCTATAAGCTTAATGGAAAATTTATTCAATTTACAAAGTCCAACAGGATCATCGGCCAGAGCAATTGAATCTCTATTCTTCACTAAAAAGGTCAACATCTCTTCTAATTGAGATGTATTGTTCAATACATATTTATTAGAATCTTTACTAGACTCTGAAAGCAATATTTCACGGTAAACTTCTCTAATCTGAGAGTCAGAAAGATTTTTGGAAGTAGTAACTGCATTTATAAAATCATTATCTGCAGAGGCTTCATTTTGCTTGTAAAGTAATGGAGAAGCTGTTGTAAGATAAGTGTGATTATCAAAGTTAATAGTATCAGCACTTAAATTTACTAATTCCAATAATATTTTACCGTCAGTGCACGTAGACAACGTATTACCAAAGAAGAGTGTACCTGAATTTAAGAAATCATTTTTACTTTCTGTGATGAGAGCTATGTTCTCCGGAGGAGAAGCATGGATATCAGACTCAACTTTGACCGGAAGAATGTACCTAGAGTACGGCAAAATCCGAATAGCTGAAGAAGAGTACACTTTATAAGATAAATCATCATCTATCTCAACATTTGGTACTTCTGAAATGTCATTTGAATACATTCCAGGAATTCTACATTGTAAATTTGCTTTAAAAAGAGGATTTGAACGTATTGATTCACTCTGAAGAGTATGTTGAGGCATAGGTAGCTCAAAAGATGAATTTAAAAGAGATTTTGGCAACTGATCACAATCTGTACTTTTGCCATTTTGTCTCAATATGCCTCTATTTGAGTCCTGTAATGATCCTATGGCCGTGGGACGTCCATAAAATGAATCAGGATGATAAAAAGGATCGGAGTTAGAATCTACACTAAAGATTTTTCTTTCACAATCGGCTTTATTAGTACCCAGGAACGGTACTGAGGGCATGTAATGTCCTAAATTTGAATTATTTTGAAAATTATGGGAATAATGTCTATTCTGGACATTCAAATTATTTAAATTGTCCCTATAATTAACTCTATTTGTATCTAGAAGAGGTACATTAGACATGTAATGTCCATAATTAGAGTTTTCGCGAGGAAATTCAAACTGATCAAAATCTTCACTTATGACATGTTTGGAAAAACGGACTTTCTTCTCTCTATTATTTGAAGTTGAAGAAGGATAAGTGTTATAAGATCGATCATAATGATTATTTTCATAATTATACAACTGATCAGAACTTGTACCTTTGGCATCTTCTTTTAAATTGGCCAATATTGCCCTATGGGAACCATTGGAAGGCATTTGAGGTACTGCAGAAGCTCTGGGAACTGAATAAGGAAGAATATCAAAATCTGTAGCAGTAGCAGTTTTCTGAAGCTTAGCCCTTTTTATACTGGAGTGAGCTCCAGATGGGGCAGTATAACCAGAAAAATTGTGTGAAACACGATTAGAATCTTGATGAACCCTTTTCCCTGTTGAATGCTGCTGTTTCTTACAGTTGTCCAACAACTTTCTTTGTTCTAAAATAACTTCTTCTGAAGTTAAACCTGTTTTATTTCGACTTATATAATCCATCTCATCGGAGAGAGGACTATAATAATTTTCGCGAAAGACTTTCGTACGCGTCGCGCTCGAATTATTATCGCGGTAACCGTTAAATAACGAACGAGAATTGCTTAAGATCCCTCGGGGAGGTCGTGAACCTAAGACTTCGGCGCCAGGCGACCTTTCTCGTAGAGAAAGATTCCCTGTACTTTTAAAATTGCTTAAACCACTGTCTAAGCCTTCGGCACGTGTATCTTGTAAAGATGCACTAGAAACTTCAGCAGAAGAAGATCTTAGAAAAAGATCCCCCCTGGGTGTAACATTGGAGCCTCCTCGAAGAGGTGCACCTGAGTTTCCAACAGCGTGAAACCTTGAAAAGGTCCTTCTGTGGAAAGGAGTGTTGTCTCCTCGTAGAGGAGTACCAGAAGTTTCTTTATAATTATTATAATTATCCCTATCTAAGTAGGAAGATCTCCGAGAAGAATCCCTACCGTAAGTCCCGATAATTCCTTGATCAGGGGAATTAAAGGCACCAGGAGGAGGGGGTTCCTTCAAAGATCTGCCATTCTCCTTAAAATTATAATTTTCCTTAAACTTAAAATCATTTTGACTATGCATGTTTGGTAAATGTCCATGTGAACTATATGTAGTATGTGTATGTTGTGGAAGGCTGCCTTCAATGTAATTGAAAGGGTTTTGTTTATCCGAACGTTTCGAATAAGAACGTATAGCACTTATGACTAACGGTATATCACGCACTTTCCTTCCAGAGTCATTACACACATGCACTATATCATGCTTAGCATTTATTAAAATAGGCAACTCTTTTATTACATCAGTTCCCAATAACACATCTTGAGAGAATGCCGTATTGTTATCTACAACATAGAACTGTGCAAGATAAAATTTCCCATTTAATATCAAATTTAATTCAGTAAGACCATAAATCTTTAAAGATTGGCCAGAAATAGAATTTAATATTAAATCTGCAGGGTATAATTTTGGTCTATCTTCTTTATGTAAAGCCATGCATAGTTTCTTATAGAAAGAATATTTCACCAAACTCTTAGTCGCTCCTGAGTCGATCATCGCCTCAGTATCACATACATAAGCATTATTAGTGGTTAATTGTATAGGCAAGCTATATACTATCCCCTTCTTCCTAGTAGAAGAAGTGGAAAATATATTAGAAGAGTTAGGGACAGAAAGATCATCGTCTACCAAAAGAGCAGAGATTTCTGTAGGAAAATAGGTAGTAGAAGGGACGAAGTCTTTCTGACAGACTCCTGAAGAATAATTTTCGTCAGATATCGGAGTCGGAGAATATCCAACTACTGGTAAAAAGGGGGGTCCTCAGAAGGAGGACTCCTCATTCTGTTATCATATTGAGGGTAATATGACCGATTATAATCTTCTGAATGGTATATAGGCGCGGGGGAGTGATCATAGTTTTCCGAAGGAATCCTATTTTCATGCATATCACTCATAGCGTTTATATTTTGACGTCTACTATAATTATTATAATTATTATAAGAGTTATAATAAGGACGGTTATTAGTAGGAGAAGTCATATTCCTTTGAGGCATGCGTGAGTTATAGTAAGTGGAAGGATAAGAGAAATTAGATCGAGGTGCATTAGGAGATCTGAAAGATTGAGAGTGAGCATAAGTAGGAGTGAAACGTTGGTTATAAGAAGAAGAAGAAGCTTGAGGAGAAGCCCGAGAAGCATTATGCACTACTGAGTTACCTCCCTTCTGCTCCCTTCTTCCACCATTCCTATTATTATTCTTCTTTCCATTATTTTTACTCTTAACCCTCTCCTGTGTCTGCTGTGCCTGATTTCTCTGTCTACCTCCATCAGGAGATAAATTTTTGACTCTCTTTAACGCTCGGGGACTCTGATAATCCCAGGAAGAGCCTCTACACGCGTCTATCGTCCCTCTAGCATGATAGTCTAAACAGGAGGAACAGTAAGGTCTATAACGACACTCGTCAGTTTTATGCCCATATCGTTCGCATCTGTAACATATGGGTTTGTTTACTGTTCTTCTCACATTGGAACTGGCATCATTAACTTGAGAGTTTTCCGTAGGAGATTCTGCCTGAAATGAGCGTACATTCTGACTATGTCGAGAAGAGTTGGATGATCCTCCTTGAAAAGGTTTGGAAATAGCATTGGATGTTTTTGCTATATATTGTTCAATTTGAGAGGTGAAAGACAAATTTGCATCAAAATATTCAATAACTTTCGGCTGGAAGTGTTTAGGAATATTTTTGTACACTTTAGAAAATATTAATGTCCTTTTTAATTTGTCTGAAAGCTTCTCTCCATGTTGTGCATAAAAATGTCTCTCAAACTCCTGTACTGCCTTGGACACTTCAGTGGCATATAGGATGAGAGGACTGCTAGGGTTCCAATTTATTTCATCAATGACGTTGCAAGTACTAAAAGTAGACTCGGCCGTTGGCGGATCAAGAATTTTTAAAAGGTTTCTTGCGAACTCATTCCATGTTTTTGCGAACCTCAGTTCTTCATGTTCATTCATAAATTCTCTACATGAACCCTTAGCGTCAACATATCTTGAATAGGAAGCTAACTTTTTCTCATCAGTATCTATTCCATCTGCTTTAAAATAATCCTCCATGCATGAAAGCCACTTCCTCACCGATACACCAGTAAAAACTCCTTTTGAGTCATACCCTTCAAGCGTCGGAACGGGGTACCTCGAATTATAGAACCGGTGAATGTTGCCGGGGGTCGGAATCACATTTTCATGGTGAGGTCCATGAATAGGTTGGTTATTAGGTGCAGTAGTACTGGTTGGGAAGGATGGAAGAGCAGAGGGAATTTGCTGTTGCTGATAATAATGATAAGTGCCGGGCATGCCTAAGTAAGCGTTATAAGAAGGCGTAGGAATAGCATTATAAGCGTAAGGATAGGAAAGAGTCCCTATGTTAGTTACTGAAGTAGGGGGAGCCCCATGCACATGCTGTTCAGCCATAGTATTAGGTACATGCAAAGAATAAGGATTAGGTATGTTGTATGGAGTCGAGGTAGTTACTACTAGCGAAGGGATACCACCATAGGCTCCTCCAAGCGGAGCTTGGAGAGCACCATTAACCACTGATCCTGCTGTACTTGGAATAGTATCGGTACCGCTCACAGAAGAGAGGGTATTGGCAGCAGAAGTAGTAGTTATGGTAGTGGTAGTAGTAGTACTACTCTCAGTAGTCTCTATGGGTTGATTCCCATTCATGTTGAAAGATATTTGAAAACAAAAAAAATATATATATATATATATATATATATATATATATATATATATATATATATATATATATATATATATATATATATATATATATATATATATATATTTATATTCTTTCTTTCTCCATATAAATTATGTTATTTCTTTCCCTGCCTCCTATTATCTTTTCCCCTATATATATTAGAAAATATATATATATATATATAGGTAGGAAAAGGTTAAAGGAAGGAAAGGTTTCGGAGGACTACTCACATATATATACAGGCCTACAAATAATTGAGAAAAGGAAAGGTTGGAGGAGAAAATCTTTTTATTCAGGAAAGTACTCCTACTACTATTTATAGAATAAAAGATTTTCTTTCCTTATGAATTCTCTTCCTTGTAAGGAAAAGAAAAAGAAAATGTGAGAAAAAAAAATCTCTCTCTCTCTCTCTCTCTCTCTCTATATATATATATATATATATATATATATATATATATATATATATATATATATATATATATATATATATATATATACAATATATAAAAATATATATATATATATATCTCTCTATATATACAATATTATAGAACTTAAGTGCGATATTTCACTGTATAATGAATATATTGTAAATACATCATTATACCATATATATATATATATATATATATATATATATATATATATATATATATATATATATATATATATATATATATATATATATATATATATATATATATATATATATATATATATATATATATATATATATAATAGTAAAAATATCACGCCTTAAGAGTAAAAATTTAACA
>JABUQX010109562.1:0-17134 GCA_015478945.1 Trachelipus rathkii
TCTCTCTCTCTCTGCTCTCTCTCTCGTCGTCTGTCTCTCGTCTCCGATCTCTCTTTCTTTCCTCTCTCTCTTTCCTCCTCACTCATCTCTGTGCTATTCTGTTTAGTCCGTCTCTCCGTCTGGTCTAAGGGTTCTCTCCGAATCTCGTCTCGTTCTGTCTCTGTGTCTCTGCCTTCTCGTCCCCTCTCTCTCGTTGTCCTCTCTCTCTCGTGTCTCCACAGTCTCTCTCTCCTCTCCTCTCTTCTTCGCTGTTGTCTCCTTGCTCTCTTCTCTTGGTCCTCTCGTCCTCTCTGGCTTTGGGCAGTAGTAGAATTGTTTGAAGCGTGTTGAGGCTACTTTGTTTTGAGGTCAGCGTGTAGACGTGTGTTTGTATTGTATAATAAGAAATTATCGAATAATAATTTTTTTTTTGCCGCGGTCAACTTGTAAGTTTCCATGCAAATAGCGCTTGATAAATATGACAGGAGATGGTATTTTAAAAGGAAATATATTCAACTCTATGATATAGAATGTGAAGTTTTCATAAATTAATATCATAAAATAGGTAGTATTCAAGAAAACATTTTGAACTACAACGTAGGGTCGTATCAGACGGCCGTGAAAATGTGGAGGAGGGAGAAACATAAGCGATAGCGGAAAAAGGAGGAAAACTCCCAAACAACACTGATGCTGCCAGTAGCAGAATTTGTGCCTCGTTCCTGCGGGTGTGAATTCTATTGATTGAGGACTATTATTTATCAGTAGGAGATGGACGGCGATGATGTGGACTAAATATAAGATAAATAATACTTAGGTATATATTATATATTTGTGTAAGGGATAATATATATATATACTACTAATATATATATAGTATATTTATTTAATACTATATATATATATATATATTTAAAATAAATACTATATTATATTATTATTTATATTCAATCATTTGTAACAGAATCGAAAAACAATCAATTCACATGAACTTGAGTTTCCTGAAAAAAGCTTCATTTGGGTTAAGGGTTTGTTGTGTACAGGAGGCTATCAAATACAAGATTTTAATAAATTTTTTCAGAGGTTGGAAAAAAAATTCGTCACCTATATTTAGAGTTTAGACCTAGTTTTAAAAAGAAATGGGTTTTCCTTTTCACTCCTTTGATTAATAGGTGAACACAGTTTCTAAGATTTATTGTTTTTGATAGATGGTTTTTTTGTGTTGGTTGAAATCAATTGAAACTTAAAGAGTAAATTACAACTAAAAAGACAAGTAATAGTATTTTAAGATAAAGCTGCATTATGTTGGAAAGGCCAACTATGTTTGGTGAATCTGGCGCGCTGGACTGTCAAGGCTCATGAACAAGTTAGACGGCTATAAGGCCCTGCATATTTAGAAGAAAAAATTATCAAAAATAGTTTACAATGATTTATTATATATATAGTTATATTATATATAATATATATATATATATAATATATATATATATATATATAATATATATACTAGATATATTATATATATGATATATATATTAATATATATATATATATATAATATATTATTAATATATTATTATATATACTATATATTAAATTTGTATATATATAAATAAGCGTCCGATGTACATTAATAATATATACTATTATATTATATATATATATACTAGTGTATAATACCATATTATTAATGATATTTATATATATAAGTTAAATATTATATGATATACGGTGTGGTATATATATATATATATATTATATATATATATTATATATATATATGATGATAATATATGATATATTAGTATATATTATTATATATTATATAATATTATATATATTAAGATATAAGTATTTATTTCTATATTATTATCTTTTCTAGGATGCTGAGAATTAATTTCTTTATATTATTCATTTTATATCTTTATTACATATCTTATAATATAAATATTATATATTAGGATAATTATATATATAATATATATAATAGATTATATTTTAAATAATATATTTTAAGTTATTAATATATAGTATTATAAATATATATACTCATGTATATATATAATTAATATATCTATATTAATATATATATATATATATACGGTATCAATATATATATATGATGATATATACTATATATTATATATATATATATATATATATATATATAATATTATATGTTAAATAATAGTATATGTATACTTATATCTATAAATAGTATGATATAGTACTATATTCTATATACTTATTCACTATATATACTATATATTATATATATATGTCGCGAGCGTGTGTATTATGTGATATGAAAGTTGCCTGTGGAGTGCTTTGGAGTGTTCATAGGGTGTGCTAGTTTTCGGTAGTAGGTTATTATTCTGTGTTATTTATTTTATTCATTATGCGTGATGGTGCTATTGGTCGGTCTGATATATTATAGCGTGATGAAAGGTACTTGAATAATTATGTAAAGTACTATATAGTTTTTAATATTTAGTAGCGTAGAAGATCGTAAGGTACTTTGCGGTTGTAACAGTGCTAATATACATATTATTATAACTTAATTATTAGTATAATATATCAATGGGAGATGGTACTAGTAATTTATACGTATAGGGTAGTTTAGAAGTATGATATGAAGTTGCGTATAAGCTTGATTATGGTAGATGACGGTAATGAATACTGATAGTAGTGACTATATTAGTGTTAAGTTTGAAAAGTTAGTTTAATGGTGATAGATGTAACATCGTTAGTGTAGTTAGTGTGAATATCGCTATATAGTACGTAGTAGTATTAGTATTTATGAGTATGCGTAGGATAGAGCTGTAAGTAGCGTGTCTTACGAATTATTAGGGTGAGGATAGAATATATTGCTATATAGTTCATATATGTATATCGTATAATATATATATATTGTTATATATATATATAGTATGTATAATGATACGTATTTTCTAAATTTTGCAAACTGCTGTACGGCTGACGTAGTGATATATAGTATATTATATATAGTTATATAGTCTATAATATTTGTTATCTATATATATATAGTGTTATGTGTGGTCGTATATATATTATATTATATATATATATTCACATCTCACCATATCTCTGGTCGGACATTCGACTGTCAGTTGGCCAGGCATCTTCTTCCTTTTGGCCTCGAAACTCTTGATCCTGGAAGCACTCTAGAAAAACTCTTTCTCGGCGCCATGGTTTTTTCGATGCTAGTCCCTTGAGTTATATACTCAGGTATGGTTTTCCACCCTTTCAATGGAACTAGCATCCTTCTTTCATTTGGCATCCTAATATCGTTCTCCCAGAGCTCTTCCAGAAAGATGCGTTGTTTCCTAGGTCGCAAAAGTTTCGATACTGTACCATGGAGATTTCAATGCAAAAAAACAAAGTAAGGTGCGGGTTGCTAGTTCCTGTTGCGCCTTGACTGTGCGAAGAATTCGTTCTACTGGTTCTGCTGCGTCAAAGTTATCCATTTCTTCATATAACAAATTGTCCAGTCAATTGTTTTAATCTTAATTCCAAAGCAATATGTTTAGTTTATATTATATATATATATATTTATATTAATACTATATATAGCTTAATAATTTATTATATAGTATGAGTGTACACTATATATCGGTGATTACTCACTATACCTATGAGTTTACCATAGATAAGTTTTTTAGTCTTATAGCCTCCTAGTTAATTTTAATAACTGGCTATTTGTTCGCGATGGCTGCATTTCTCTTTCCGATAGCGGTTTGTTTGAACTAGATGTCTAACCGCCAAAAAAACTGATGTTAAAGCGACTCGCGAACGAGCGAGCATAGAGAGCGAAAGTGAGCCAAAGCGCCATGTTTAAAGCCAGCCTTCGAAACCCATGGGTCCCAATGCTCATGGCCATATGCCCAACCATGTCCATGGCCCCATGCCCTGTCTTTTGCATTTTAGGATTATGCCATGACAGATACCCATGCCCATGTAAATGCCCCGCATGAACATGCATATTCAAGGCTTATATGCCGTCAGGATCGAAAGCGATGGGAAGCATCATCGCTTGTTAAGTATATATTATATATATATACTATATATATAAGTATATATATTATATATTATATATATATTATTATATAATTATATATATATATATATATATATATATATATTATATATAAATATATATATATATATATATATTTATATATATATTATAGTATATATATATTATATATTATATATATTATATATATATTATATATATATAATAATATTAGTAATATATATATTATATATATATATATATATATTATAATTAAATATATATTAGTATATATATATATATATATTATATATATATATATATAATTATATATATATATTATATTATATATATATATATATGTTATATATCTCCAGTGGAAGTGGTATGTGAAAAAGGTCTCATTAATGAGACGTGAGGTTAGATGGACTATATATCCGTATTGGAGTTGATATACATAACGTATAGAGGAGACGATAGAACGATGTGCACGATGGCATGCTAATATCACTATATAGTGATATATATACTTAGTATAGTATCTATAGTATATATTAGTAGGTATATACTGAATATTAGTATGCTAATGTATAATCCTACTCAGATCCCTATGAGTTAAAGGAAATATGATAGTATTTCTGTAGTACACAAATCAGAGTATTAGTCCAGAGGACAACACAACTGGTGCTGACACCAGACTAATTGAAAGCAAGGCAATTTGTTGGTACAGAAGTCCCGCAGGGGTGCGTAAAATACTTTTACATCTCCCGCATTCGCGGTGGTCATGCCCACATCTAACCTCTTTTCGCTTTGTGTATTAATGCTCTCCATACCGAATATGATTATACTTACGCTACGCCGTTGATATATATAACGTACACTATATATATATAAGTAATACTATACGTATAGCTTCATGAAGTACTATACGTATATATATAGTATATATATACATATATTCTATATCAGTAAACATTTATGTAATGAATACATTGTATATAAATTTATAATGATACATATACCATGCAAAGCAGAGGTGATGAAGAAATCTTACGTATATATATATATATATGATATAAGCTTATACCTACATAAATTATTTTAGAATAACTATATATATATACTATATTAGTGATGGGATAATTACTAGTATACTACTATACTACTACTATATATTACTCAGTAGTATATATATATAGTATATATATATATAGTACATAATGGAAGAATATGGGGACATAGTATATATATTATATGTATATATACTATATATATATAATCATGTATCGAGAATATATATGTTATATATATATTATATATATATATAATATATATATATATAGTATATATATAGTATATATATCGTTAATGATGTAATATCTATAGTCATTATACTATATATATACACATTTGATATACTCCCAGTGTATTTTATTCATACCATAAGATGGAAATCCCATGAATTGATAGATGTTGTGTAAATGAAATAGCTGTACATTTTAAATATATTGAAACGCTATATGTATTGAAATCTCCATGTAAAAAGTGATTTATAGAATTGTTCCTTCATAGGAAAACAATCGTTCAGATCATGGGTTGAGAACCTATATAATATTATATAGGTATGAGCTACGTATAGTATATACGTATACTATTATTATGTAAGGCTATACCGTATATCTACAGTATTATGATAGTATATAGTATTATAGTATGATATTAGCTATGACTATCATATGAGATAAGGAGTCGATCAGATAGATAGATAAGAGTATGAGTTAGATAGATAGAGTAGACTAGATCATGGATAGATAGATAGGTATTAGGACGCTAGATAGATGCGTATTTCTAGGCTCCTGATTCTTGGTATTGTCGTATCTACTGATATCACACTCCTACGAAAATATTACATTGAGGTGAGGTAGAATTATTTTTATAGGATAGTAATAACTAATAGTTAATACAGTAAATTAATCATAAGTTTACCACAAGGTCATATCCCCCCACTGTTATCTAGGGATTCCCACCTTTCGTTGCCTTCCTCGCTTTACTCGCCTCCTCGCCGCGGATGTCGCGTCGTCTCGATCGGGGATCTCCTCTCTCTCCTCTCCCGCTCCTCTCTCTCCCTCTCCTCTATATATTATATATATATATATATAATATAATAGATATATATATTATATAATATATATATAATATACGTATAGTATATATTATATGATAGTATATACCTATGACTATATATTAGTAAGCATACATATATAGCTATATGGAATAATATTATAATATCATATACTGATATAAAGTAGTATACTATATGATAGTATAATATATAGATACTATATATACTATTAGTACTATGATATCGTTGATACTATAATATACTTAGTACGTTATACTAGTATAATAGTACCTATAGTAATTTTATATTATATATATACTATAGTATGAGGAGAATTTTTTCTTGTAAGGCTTGTCGCATGTAGAAATTCCCTACTGGTCTTACCCACTGGGGTTAGTGGACCACATCAATGAGCATTATTTACGTACTTAAGATCCTCTCTGTTTTTACCCACTTATTGGCAAGGGAGTATAACATTGGACATCATCATAGTTAAAGACGTACTGGCCCTCACCTTGGCTGCGTCTCTGAAGTTTACAATTAGACCCATAATTTATCGTTATTATTAACGCTTTCCTTTGGGTGTTTCTTGAGGATCTTTGGAATACTCCTAACAGTATGTTTACAATAACTAGTTTGAAGTGATCGATGAAATGGTTGTGGTGGATACTTTGATAGAGGAATGGATCTGCATTTGTATAATACCGACAGTCTAGATGTAATGTAAAACATACTAAATATTAGTTAACCTTGTTCTTCTCCTCTTCGCATGCATGCTTGTGTCTTTAGTTTTTTTTTTTCCTCTCTCTGTTGTGGTGTTAGTAAGCGCACGCATGCATGTTGGATATATGGAACCGGCGCGCTTATGATCTGTTAAAATATATACAATATGTTTTATTTATAATTTTTGTTTGAAGGTTTTTTTTTAAGAACCTTGACCTGTTGCATTCGCTTGATATGATTCTGGAGTGGCCTGTAAGAGGATTGTCAGAGTAGGGCGGAAAAGTCACATTAAATTTTAAGTGGTGTGTAGTTAATAGGTAACTATCTATCGCCATCTGTGAAATAAACTATCCATGTGTTAAACCATTGCTTTTTTTAATTAAGCTTATTTTTTCTTTTTTTTTATCATGTATACTGCTGTGGAGAGCTGTTCTGTGATGTGTTTTCAGCTTTGTATTGCTAGCGTGGCTTGGATCCTGTGTTAGTGTAGTTATGTAATCTATAAACTTATTTCCATCAGCCTATGCTTGCATTGGGTCGCAGACTGGAAGCTGGTCTGCTTCGTCGTGATTGCTGTGTAAGGATTGTAAGGAATTGAGGTGAGTCGATTGCGAAAGGTAGACGTGTGTTAGTTCATCTCCAGTATATCTACATATTTTGTGCGATTATGCGCTCGCTTATTTCATATAAATATGTATGTTGGCTACTTGGCTCTGTTTTTCATGTCTGTTCGTCACAGAGATCGACTCACACCGCATGTGGTATGGGCGGTTTCTTCTTATTGGCTTGTATCGTCATAGTGTGCGAGATATTTGTTAGAATCATGTTGTAGTGCATCATATACTTCGGATTAAGGTCTCACACTCGATTATGGTATGATATACTCTATCCTTTTCCTAGGCGGTTGATATGCTAGTCAGATGTAAACTTTATGGGAGTGCGTTGGATGAGAGTGAGCACGAGTGGAGTAGCCGATATCTAGTGATAAGTGTGTATATGTATATAGAAGTAATTGATTCGAGCAGCTCTGATTGCATGAGATTTGGGGAGTCGATATGAGCAAGCTAGGAGATTATTGATAGAGAGTGGGTAAGTTATAGTGAGATAGGGATAGTGTATTAATTAGTAACCTATTATTTATAATATTTAGTTTGACGTAAATATTATGGTACTATTATAATTTTCTATATAACTTATAAAATATTATAGTAATTTGAATATATATTATATTTATCTATTTGGTGTGGTGGTAGTTATAACATCTCTCTTATTCTTTGGTACTGATTTACACACTTTCTATAACAATGTTTTAATATTAATACTAGCCTTGTTCTCGAGTACCAGCTATATTGTATCTATAGGTTTGCAGAGCGAAAAGTTCATAATCTTGTGTTGTAAGAATTAAATCGTATTTCAGAGTCTGTTCTGTCAGTAGGGTGAGGTGATAGAGTATTTATAGCGATTCAGACGACGAGTTAAATATCGCGAGAGAGAGGGTGCCTCGCTCTCTGAGCAAGATAAGGGCGAGCTGATAAGTGACTTATGTGTATTATAGCAGAATCTAATCAGAGAACATACTTCCACATCTCGGGGGTGGAGTTATGATTTAACTTTCTATCAGAACATCTTACTCTACTTACATATACTTCAATTCCTAAACTTTCGGCAAGGAGATATGTAGTCTCAAAATAATATGTGAGAGAGATGGACTACGAATTGGCTTTGTATTCGACTTTGCGCCCGAATGGTTCGAATCGAAGTTATACATGTTATTTTTATATTATCTCGGTCTTCAGAACGACAGTAGCTTTCAGAGCTCGGGTGGGATTATGAGTTGGTCGCCGTGGTAAGTTGGAAGCGTGAGAGTACCGAAGTTGTGATCGTCAAGGCTCGGCTAGCCCTAGTGACTGACGAAGATAAGGCTATTCGAGTATTGCTGCAAGTATCCAGCGTAAGGGACCTTTTCATCTGACTATTACCTTACGCGTTGAGCTGTTTGGATTCGACTATCGTCTGAGTCTCTCTTACACCTTCTACGCTTGATTATTTCCGGGGGAACAGAAGAGAGTTACGATTTCAATTATGTCTGGGAGATAAGGCTTTCATTAGGCACCTGCCCTAGCTATCCGTGCGCTTGTCCGTTCATTACCTCAATTTGGTGTTCAGCTGTCTTCACTTATCAAGGAAGGCCCAGGGCTTCGAAATGGGCGTGAGTCCACAGGTGCATAGTTTCCGGCTATACCCGCGTGGATTAAGTGTGAGTGAGATCCCGGACGTAGAGAAGGCCTCCTGTCGACGTCGCCTGTCTCCATCACACCACAGAGCCTGGCCTAAAGAAATAAATGACACACATAAATGAAAAAGACATAACGGATAATCCATTCTAAACATTCTCATTTCAGAAAATCAACTCGATGCACTGAATGGTCACTTACTGATATGACTTTTTCAAAGCAAGTTCGTTTGAAACATTTCATTCACAGACTAGGGACTATTGCAAGTTTTTCTATTTTTATTATTAATTTTGGGATACCTGTGTCCCCTTCCGATTAGCTATTTTCCTATTAGTCCTGATTCAGACGTGCTTATCGACTGCTGACACCTCTGTCCAGACATTTGCTCTAAGTCAAGACCATTGGTCCTTTTGACGGTATTTGTTAAAGTGTGTCTTACACTTACTGCATCCATTCACGATTTTTGCGATTATGCGGCGGCAGCAAACCCGATGCATTTGCGCGCGTTGTATTGTAGGCCATTTGTTATTGGGAGCCACACGGATCTCACTAACGAATTCATCGTCTCGACATGTGTGGGACTAGATCGATCTACGCTGGAGATTTGAGAGATCATCGGTATCCTTTACTACAAGTGCGCTTCACGTGCCAGTGTGCGCAGGAAGACTTTTGCCCGATCTTTTTTCAGTCGGTGTATGAATGGTATTGGCTTTTGTCACGAAATTTTAACTTTAGGTTGATGGGCCTGTACAATTCACTTTTCATTGCTTATGAACTTATTTCGTGTTCCGTCTTATTTAGGTATTTGTGGTTAACTTTTCATTTTCTTCACCGTTCGGGTCGTGTACCTGAATTTTTTCGTTTAGATTGGCATTCCTCACTCCATTCTTCATATTGCGTGCGTGTGGGTTGAGTTTTATTTCTTGGTGTAGTATCATGTATTCTAAGTTTGAACATTATGGGGCCAGTGCTAATACTCCTTCATTGAATTTTTGGCGGCCATTCACCTCTAACCGAGACTCTGGATATCCTTTATGATTTTTCCGGGTGGGTGTACGATATTCCTTCAATAAGTGGTTTTTCTCCTGGTTGTACAGTCCTCCCCGGCTCCCTTTTTTTTATTAATTGTGTATAGTAGGAAAAGATATTTTTCTGTTATCACATAACACAATTAAGACGTTCTCAGCACTATTAGCTTTGAAGCTTCACCCAACTATTCGTAGGTTTATCTGCTCATCGTCATCCGGGATGGTGGATTTATTACGCCCGAGAATCGTTTTTCTCCATCACAGTTAACGTTTAACAAGTTTCTGGTGTGGTGAAAAAACGTGTGATAGTGGCGATGCCGGGCAATAAGGAACAATCCGTAAACACAGCTCTTTGTGCAATCAAGCGAAATTTCCACACCTTTAAACGGAAAACTTATGGCGAACTTTTCCACTCTCTTCTCCGGGAAACTTCCCCTATTCACAATTATGGGATTTTCTCGGGAAGCAGGTTCGATCGTACCCTTTGTTGTGCAGGTATATTATGGTTATGAACAAATTTCCTTTGTTTTGGACATAATAACTTAATAACTTGGAACCCTTTCAAAATTATTCACGACAACAGTCACACTGTTTACGTTCACTCTACACATCATTTTTTTTGGGTCGTAATCTTTTTAATTTGTTTCATTTTCTCTACACTTCTGGTGAATACATTCATGTATGTGCTTTTGGAATATGATTCTTAATCGATGGGCCTGCATATCGGTTATGAGATATAAGTTAAATAGGTAATTAGCTTGTGTTTGAATAAGCAACCCTGGTTCTATTTATTTTTTTATGGGTATTTTTCATGGACCCTTTCCTTGGTAATTCACAACGGGATACATTCCGAATACTTTCGTAATGTGTGGTTTAATGTTACTTTTAACTTTTCAAGGATTTTATATATTATGTATATTTAATATGTTGTCTTTAATCTCTGAAAGATGTTTATCGTACACACAACAATTGATTGATGTTTTCTTATAGACTACGTTTTTATTTTGAAGTTTTATTTTGTGCTGTTTTTTTAATCCACTATCTTTATAACTTATTCATTTTTGTTATAAGTTTATTTGGTTTTGTGTTTTGCCTTTTGATTCAAATCTT
This sequence comes from Trachelipus rathkii, assembly GCA_015478945.1. Classification (NCBI taxonomy): domain Eukaryota; kingdom Metazoa; phylum Arthropoda; class Malacostraca; order Isopoda; family Trachelipodidae; genus Trachelipus; species Trachelipus rathkii. Next base: position 11,230 of record JABUQX010109562.1, read on the forward strand.
TAATGTATTCGGGATATTAAGTATACTCCACCATTATTATTGTGGTCCTTTTCGAGATCGGATCTTGTAAAACTATAAGCAACTCAAATCTTCAATATACTTATCTAACCTATTTTTAAAGGTTATAAATTTAGGGCATTATGTAGTTAGGAAGTTATATGTTACAGTATATTTTTATATTTTGTAATCATTAGTCATAATGCGTTTGGTAAGACTTACTACTGGCGAATGAATATAACCAATTTTTTTATATGGCTCGGGTATTGTGGAATGTTCTTTTGTGTCATTTTTGCTACAAAAACATTGTTCACTTCTATAATATATGTTTAGTTTTATTATTTTGGCAGCCTTTGTGTCAAAAATAAATTATTACTTTTTGTTCATTATGCGTCTTACATAGTTTGCTTCCTCTCTTAGGTAGTAACAATTATTATATGTAATAGCTAAGACTTACGGTTTTTTGCCATTTTCATGTCAAAAGTACGCTGTGGTTAGTGCAGTGGGAATTGTAATTATTATTTTGTACGGTTTTCTTTAGGTTATTTGTACCCCGATTAATAACTTTATTACAAATTATTGGCCATTGAAATGTTTTTTATTAATGTTGTGTTGTTGTGCAGTTGTAGCCCTTTATGACTAAATGTCCCAAAATGATATGATGTACGCGAAAGCAGTTATTTGTTAATAGCAACATTAAGGCTCATTGGTGTTTAGCAAAAAGAATATAATTCATGGTAAAATAACCCGTCTAGCTAGTATAGTAGAAATAAACCATACCCTTTTGCTGTAATGTCAAGCTTACACTTCACGAGGTTGGTTAAAGTTCCAGGGAGGGAAAGGAAATACAATCTTTGCTAAACGTTAGCTTAACCACTTGACTATCCTTATACTTTATATAATAGATTGGTAATTTATGTTCGTTACTTAATGTGCTAAGATATCCAGAAACTTCCGCGAGCCACGTAACTTCTTAGACATAAAGTCGAAACATGTGAATATCAATAATAACTCAAACCCCCGTCCTGTTGAGATATCTCCGAGTTAATTATTAGAATCAGTACTTTCGGACAAGAAAGGAAACGTCGTCCACTGAGATGGACCTATGCTAATTCGATTTGCGACAACTGCCAGAACTGTCCTCTGCCTCGCACTCTGTGCAAACTTAATCAACACTTCGATTCACTCATACTTCGCGGCAAGAATTGGATGGTAATATTTGAATTGGACGCTAACGAAGAGTCAGAAGAGCAGGAGGGTGGTAAACGCGCTGGGAGAAGCTCTGTGGTGCCGGACACGTTTACCAATGTCTGCCCCGAATCTTATGCGAAAAGAAGATGTTTTCATCAACAGAGGGAACTTTCTTTTAGTTACCTTCGTTTCTTTACACTTTAATCTGAAATTTTCGCTCTTCAACGGACAATAGGTAGGTACCAAGTAGGCTTATCGGGATAGTAAATACAGACGACTGGAGACGTCTGTGGACTCTACCCATTTCGAAATCGCTGCTCGAAGAGGTATCTCAATGGATTAGCTGAAGGGGGGATGGCTGATTAATTTTTATACCTTTCTTCTTTTTCTATTTTAATCATTTATATTGGGGATAGTTAAAAAGCTTCTCACGTACAATAAAACGCACATTAAAATGTGTTCATATGTAAGTTTCTCTATTTACTCATATAAATTGTACACAAAGGAAAGTATAACAGGTTTTTCATGTTAGAAGAGATATGTGGATAGGTTGGATAGAAAATATGTTCATGTGAATGGTAAGGTAATTGGTGATTATAAAAGTGATGGAGAATGAATGAATGAATGAGAAAGAATATTTCTTTTTAAATGAATAAATTAATGCGAATGATTTTAAATGAATGTAAAAGTTATTATGCATAAATAACAAATGATAATTTGAATATTAATAACATAATTATTTCAATGTTTCAATTATACTCTGTTGTTTATGCTCAATCACTTGCAGATTCATTAATAAATTATTCTCTTTATGATGGAAAAACACTATATGATATATAGTATTATAGTAATCAGGATTAGCGTTAATGGATAAATACGATAAAATGAATGTATATGAATAGATAGATGAAGGTATAGATTAACGATAGAGTAGAGTTAAGATAGAAAGTAATGAGTAGATATAGAGATAGTTTGAATAGATAGATTAGTATAGATAGGGAGAAGATAGCGAGTAGATAGAGTGATTTTGAGAGTCAAGAAGAGAAGTAGCACAAGTGGCGATCCGAGATAAGGTTAGAAAAAGATTGAGTGATTAACAGTATGAGAGAGAGTAAGGAATAAGCAGAGGATAGAGGATAGAGATTGATGGTAAGCGAGAGTGTTGAGATGCAGAGAGTGAGAGAAGGAGAGAGAGATTAATGGAAGAGAGGAGAGTAGAGAGAGGAGAGCGAGAACACCAGCACGAGTGAGGATACAGAGTAGAGAGTGTAGAAAAGGAAAACCTATCATCTGTGGTGAACATTAATGTCATCAAGAATGGAGAAGACAAGAGAGAGAGAGAAGGAAGCAAGTTAGGCTAAATGGGCGAGTAAGATAAAGAAGAAGAGAGAGAGAAGAGAGAGAGAGAGAGAGAGAGAGAGAGAGAGGATTAATTCCGTAATCTAAAGTAGATTTAGAGACAAAGGTATAAACGATGAATTTAGTTTTTACAGAACGTAAAACAATAGTTGAGAGTCGAAAGGAACAAGAGAAAGGAAAGAGGATGAAGCAATGTTAGAGTTGAAATATTTTACATAATTCCTTAAAGGGTGCGAGAAAGTGGAGCCAAAAAAGCTACTGTATTTTCTACGAGCAAAGAGTTTTAAGTGAGGAATGTTGGGAAGCTTAATATATTCCTGAACGGGTGCTTATCCAATCTATGGCCGAAAAGGTGAAATCAGCTAAACCCTATACCTATCATCCTATTGCCCTAACCTCTGTTCTCTCCAAAGGTGTCTAACCTATCCAAAATTGGATAATTTGGAAAACCTTAAGGTTACCACTAATAGAAGATTCTATTGGTGGTATCCTACCAAAGGAAGTGACAGGATACCACCAATAGAAGATTCTATTGGTGGTATCCTACCAAAGGAAGTGACAGGATACCACTATTAGATGGTTCTATTGGTGGTATCCTACCAAAGGAAGTGACAGGATACCACTATTAGATGGTTCTATTGGTGGTATCCTACCAAAGGAAGTGACAGGATACCACTATTAGATGGTTCTATTGGTGGTATCCTACCAAAGGAAGTGACAGGATACCACTATTAGATGGTTCTATTGGTGGTATTCTGCCAAAAGAGGTGACAGGAAACCACCAATAGAAGATTCTATTGGTGGTATCCTACCAAAGGAAGTGACAGGATACCACTATTAGATGGTTCTATTGGTGGTATCCTACCAAAGGAAGTGACAGGATACCACTATTAGATGGTTCTATTGGTGGTATCCTACCAAAGGAAGTGACAGGATACCACTATTAGATGGTTCTATTGGTGGTATCCTACCAAAGGAAGTGACAGGATACCACTATTAGATGGTTCTATTGGTGGTATCCTACCAAAGGAAGTGACAGGATACCACTATTAGATGGTTCTATTGGTGGTATCCTACCAAAGGAAGTGACAGGATACCACTATTAGATGGTTCTATTGGTGGTATCCTACCAAAGGAAGTGACAGGATACCACCAATAGAAGATTCTATTGGTGGTATCCTACCAAAGAAAGTGACAGGATACCACCAAAGGAAGTGACAGGATGCCACTATTAGATGGTTCTTTTGGTGGTATCCTAAAAAATGAAGTGACAGGATACCACTATTAGATGGCTCTATTGATGGTATCCTGTCACCTCTTTTGGCTCATGTTTCTTTCTCCTTTGGGAATTTTGATGAATCCTTTACCTTTGATTTCTAAACTTTCCTCTTTCGGTATTTGTCCTTCTCCCTGTAAACCTCGCTGACCTTCTTTCCGGTCCCTCATTATCAGCTCTTATAGAACGCCAATGTGCATATTATAATTCTTTAAATTTAAGAATAGTAGGAGAACCACGGGGTTCCATCACGGATCACGTGACCATTCTTAATTAGGATCACGTGATCATTCTTGGGAGGATCACGTGACCATTCTTAGAAGGGTCACGTGATCATTCTTGGGAGGATCACGTGACCATTCTTAGAAGGATCACGTGATCATTCTTGGGAGGATCACGTGACCATTCTTGGAAGGATCACGTGACCATTCTTGGAAGGATCACGTGACCATTCTTGGAAGGATCACGTGACCATTCTTGGAAGGATCACGTGACCATTCTTAGGAAGCATAGGGGACCGCTCTTGTATGGAGTACGCGTTCCATATTTGAGGAACATCTGCTAGTATTACTCTCCTAAAAGAGGTGGAGTCTGATTTTTTTTTTATTCTTCCGATTTATGTCACTATCTCCATCATCTTTTCTTTCATACCATAGACATTATTCATCTGAACTCGATTGCGACATACCCTTTTCCTTTGAGAAAAACTCCTGGATGCCCACTTTCCACACCGCCTCATCGTTTCCCTGTCAAACTCCCTGACCCCTAACGTGACCACTATACGCATTCTAATAATTTACTCTACTTAAAAATATAGAACACAATTCTTTCTTCTATTTTGACTCCATATCCTGTGAATTACACATTATATATATATATATATATATATATATATATATATATATATATATATATATCTATATATATATGCTATATAAATATATAGATACATATATCTATATATATATATATATACACACATAATATATACACATTATGTATACACATCCACATCCTGTTAATTACACATTTATGTATGTAGTCATGTCGGCTTTTAACTTTCGCCTGGGACTGGAATTGCTTTTCCTTAACTCTTGCGAATTGTTGTAGTAGTCAGGTCTTTTAACCACAAATTTAACATTATATATATATATATATATATATATATATATATATATATATATATATATATATATATATATATATATATATAATATATATATATATAATATATATATATATATATATAATATATATATATATATATATATATATATTTGTTCCAAGCTATAAACGCTCCCTAGCTCTAATAAAGTTAGCATAAAAGAAATCGTTTGCAGCCGGAACAAGACTTCATGCTGGAAAGGTTCCTCTTAACATGTTACCAGCGCGTAGGAAGGAATTTGTTTTTGTGTCTGGAGAGAGAGAGAGAGAGAGAGAGAGAGAGAGAGAGAGAGAGAGAGAGAGAGGAGAGAGAGAGAGAGAGAGAGAGAGAGAGAGAGAGAGAGAGGACTGTGGAGAAATAGATAGATAGAGAGAGAGAGAGAGAGATATAGATAGATAGATAGATAGATAGATAGATAGATAGATAGATAGATAGATAGATAGATAGATAGATAGATAGATAGATAGATAGATAGACATTTAAAAGATAATAAAGGCATTTTATGCATAAATTTAAGGAAATAATAGATAGATAGATAGATAGATAGATAGATAGATAGATAGATAGATAGATAGATAGATAGATAGATAGATAGATAGATAGATAGATAGATAGATAGATAGATAGATAGATAGATACATACATACATAGATAGAAGGAATTGAATGTAGAAATTGCAAAAAATTAATTAATTAAAATCTACGAAAAAATAAAAAATAAAAATTACAAACGGGACAAAATCTTTTATGTAGAAAAGCAAGAAATACCTTTTCACTTTCACCTAATAATATGCAAATTTAAAAACATTTAAAAATGTTAAGTTTATCCTTATAATTATAAACATCATTCAGCGGATTGAAATGCATGCAATACTTCCTTTTGTCTACATACATACATACATACATACATACAAGGAG
>JABUQX010109563.1:0-17500 GCA_015478945.1 Trachelipus rathkii
CAAGAGAGAGATTTTTTTTTAAATTTTTATTATAGGTTTCTGGACTGTATTCTAATTGTTAATTAATAAGAAAATTTTTTTAATTTGGCGTAAGCCACAAATGGATACATTTTAGTAAAATTTCAATTCTCTCCAAGATACCCTCATAATGGGCAAGGATTATCGTCTGCCAACATCAGTCATTTCATCAGTATATCGGCCATAGGTTTTTAATTCTTGATGTACGATGAGTTTAAAGGGAACCCAATATTGACGAACGGAATCGGTCTTAACGCGTGTAGTAGTTTCCAATGAATTATATATAATATTTCCCTTTTCAAAAAAAAAATTTGGGGGGAAAGTGAAATATTGATATATTATTTTTTCTACTTCTCGATCATCTTCAAATTTTTCAGAGCTTTTTCTAGTCTCGGCTAGTTCCATCCATTTTAACACTGGCCAATTCCATGGCCGTATACTGAAAACAATTTTTTTTTTAAATTCTTATTTTGGAAAATTTTGTTCCAAGAATCATAATCCAAAACTAATGCATATCCAAAGAAATTATCTAAAGTAAAAAATGTGCATCTTCCTCGACTACATATGCTCTGAAATTTCATCCAGATCGCATGAGCAGAAAAAAAATTATCGTAATTTTTTTCATTTTAAACAAAAAAGTTTTGAATTTTGGCATCTAAATCTAAAAACTACTTCGTGCATTTTGTAAATTTGTAGGTTATGGACCCATCTATGCATATTTCAAGTTTGAAGTCCATTCGAAAAAAATTGGTCGGAGTTTTAAGCTAAAAATGTGAAAAACACAGGTTTTGAAAATAATGAAAAATGACAAACAATGAATAGCAAGAGTACAGACAGAAAACACTCGTAAACGTACTTTATACGTCAGAAAAAGCTGCGACTTGCTTTCTTCCATCAAAATTGTCTGAAAATTAAAAATTTTATATCCATTTTTTAGGGGGTGAAAATTGGCCACTCATGCCGAAGCAAAAATGGAACCACCCCTCCTCCCATCAAGGTTGTAGCGGAAAACCGCTTTCAACAGGTTTGTAATTTTATGGCTAGAACTCATTTGTCTTCTTCATATGGCATCATTATATATAGTATATATATATATTATATATATATATATATCATATATATAATATATATATATATATATTATATTTAATATATAATATATATATATATATATATATATATATATATATATATATATTTTACATATATATATATAATATATATATATATTATATATACTATATATATATATATATATATATATATATTATATATATATATATAATATATATATATAGTATATTATAGTATATATATATATAAATATATATATATATATTATATATATATATATATATATATATATTCAAAAAGGTGGACACGCGTTAACTGAGAAAGGTTAATGAGAAATTAATATACAGTATATAATATATATATATATATATATATTATATATATATATATATATATATATATATATATATATATATATATATATATATATATATATGTCACAAGATGGGACAGATGTCAATAAATAACGTGACAATTCCCGGTATTCTTTTATTCAAAACACAAAATAAAATTAATCAAATGGTCTAGGGTATGATTTCACAACGTAACCTTTCACTTCAGACACGAAGTACAGTGAATAATCACAAGGTCTTCAGAATTTCAAAATACTTCCAAGTCGCAGATGGACTTCACGGACTATTAGTAGTCTTCTCCTTTAGTAGGTAAATCCTTTACAATATGTATTAGTTTCTGAATTCAGTAGAAAGACGCTCTCAATGTCGTATGACAACTTCTCAGTACAAATATGACTTTCTATTCAATAACTTCCTTCAAGTCCCTCTCTGGTTACTATCCAATCCTTTCTGTAGTATTTCTCTCTGAGTACTCACAAGACTTTCGTAATCTCTTCTCAAGAACAATATTCCTCAATTGTCTTCTAAACGAATCAATAATAATCTAGCCTGTATTCCTCCTATGTCTCACTATTGTAGTAGAGCTTTCTTGAATCAGGTCGCTTCAATTATATCGTAAAACAAGAGATAAATCTTCAATGATGAAGTACTCAATTACTGATCGAATCCACACGTTGAATCGTATTCCAATGATAGAACCAAAGGTAGAATCCCAGAGAGAACCAGGTAATAATTAATTATCTTCTATTTATGATCTTTCACCGTATCTAGGATATCAGGTGTGAAGTCACCTTGTAAGACCTTCTTCCCACGAGACAATTTTATTTTCCAAAATAAAATTGCTCTTAAAATATTTTCAAAATAAAAAACTTATCTAAAATATATTCAAATAAAAATCGTATTTAAATTAATCAATTTCAAATCTATCCGACGAGTTCTGCGGAGCTCAGAATCTCACTTTCCATATGCCTAATAACATAACACACGCCCCCATTAAGAAAGAAAACTGGGGCTTTTCTTTTAACAAAATACTGAGCTTCACATCCCAATCCTCGTCAGGTAATCTCAAATCTTCAGTGGGTGTTTTCTGAATCAAGTGTGTTTCCTTCAAAGTTGTTTCCTTTCCTTCTACCGGAACTTTGTTCTTGGTTTCTAGTGCAACTTTTCCAGCGATCTTTCTTTTCCTTTTAACTCTCTTCTCAACTGGATGTTTGAGAATCCCTTTCTTTTTAACTTTCCCAAGATTTAGATTCTTTTCCTCTTTAGACTCATCTAAAGACTTGTCTTTAGGTCCTTCCATAGATTCATCCTTAACTTCGCTAGAAATATCAACCATCGAATCTTCAACCGATGCATCTATCATTTCAGGCTTCTTCACTGATTCACTACCAATCGCAACTTCCTCCAATAAATTAGCATTCGAACTTGTAGAATGTGCAGGACTGAGACTTTGAATCTTCTTCAAAATTATTTCTACGATAGCAGAAATATCATTCCGACTCAAAGAGTCTTCTCTTTTCAGATCACTGCCTCCAATTAACTCTTCACATAAGCCTTGATAACGAAGTTTCTCCTTTCCTAATTTCTTTATAACAGATCTGAGATGCTGAACTTCGTTTTCCGCTGAAGTAAGTTTTTCTCTCATAATCTGCTGAATGGAGACGAACTCAGATTCGCATTTTCGCTTTTCAGTTGCGGTAACATCTTCAGCCGTGCGCTGAGTTGCTGTAACTTCATTCCTGGCTTCATCTAATTCAATTTGGAGATTGTGTAATTTGCTCTTGAGCTTTACTATCTCAGAAATATAGCCTGAATTTTCTTCACATTTAGAAGCAAATTCTCCATAAAGTCTCCTAAGTTGTTCCTGAGTACGACTTAAATCTGCCGAATGAATTTTTGACTTTTCAAGCTCTTGAATTCGACGCTCAAATTCTATTACTTTTCTTGAAAGGTAATCAGTCTCTGACATTGTTGACTTTCCATACGTTGCTATGGCAACAGTAGCCATCTTTGAACTTTCATTTAGTGTTTTCACTTCTCTTTCTTCTCTGGCAGCTTCTCTTTGTCTCTCTGCTGCTTCTCTGTCGGCTTCTCTTTCAGCAGCTTGTCTGGCAGCTTCTCTTTCAGCAGCTTCTTTGGCAGCTTCTCTTTCAGCAGCTTGTCTGATAGCTTCTCTCTCTGCCGCTTCTTTAGCAACTTCTCTTTCAGCGACTTGTTGCTGATTACCATTGCTTGCTGCTTGCAATTTTATTCTCCTGAGCTCTAGCTCGTGCTCTCTTTGTCTTTCTGCTCTTGCATCTTCCCATTCTGCTGCTTCTCTCTGTCTCACCGCAGCTATAAATTCTCTTGCCTCTTTTCCCTTTAATCCAAGGTCTAGAGCGATCTTCGCCAGCGCCGCACAATCCATATTTCAAAAAGTAAATTTTAATAGAGGCTAACACTTCAATATCTGTTTCACAAGAGTTGTCTTTACTCAAAAAATAAACGGCTGTGATATTCCTTTAGAAGTTATTTCAGACAAGACCTCTAATTTGTTGGTCGTAATATACTTCTTTTCTTTCAGAAACTAATTCAGGACAGAGCCCCCAATTTATTGTCACAAGATGGGACAGATGTCAATAAATAACGTGACAATTCCCGGTATTCTTTTATTCAAAACACAAAATAAAATTAATCAAATTGTCTAGGGTATGATTTCACAACGTAACCTTTCACTTCAGACACGAAGTACAGTGAATAATCACAAGGTCTTCAGAATTCCAAAATACTTCCAAGTCGCAGATGGACTTCACGGACTATTAGTAGTCTTTTCCTTTAGTAGGTAAATCCTTTACAATATGTATTAGTTTCTGAATTCAGTAGAAAGACGCTCTCAATGTCGTATGACAACTTCTCAGTACAAATATGACTTTCTATTCAATAACTTCCTTCAAGTCCCTCTCTGGTTACTATCCAATCCTTTCTGTAGTATTTCTCTCTGAGTACTCATAAGACTTTCGTAATCTCTTCTCAAGAACAATATTCCTCAATTGTCTTCTAAACGAACCAATAATAATCTAGCCTGTATTCCTCCTATGTCTCACTATTGTAGTAGAGCTTTCTTGAATCAGGTCGCTTCAATTATATCGTAAAACAAGAGATAAATCTTCAATGATGAAGTACTCAATTACTGATCGAATCCACACGTTGAATCGTATTCCAATGATAGAACCAAAGGTAGAACCCCAGAGAGAACCAGGTAATAATTAATTATCTTCTATTTATGATCTTTCACCGTATCTATGATATCAGGTGTGAAATCACCTTGTAAGACCTTCTTCCCACGAGACAATTTTATTTTCCAAAATAAAATTGTTCTTAAAATATTTTCAAAATAAAAAACTTATCTAAAATATATTCAAATAAAAATCGTATTTAAATTAATCAATTTCAAATCTATCCGACGAGTTCTGCGGAGCTCAGAATCTCACTTTCATATGCCTAATAACAATTACAATATATTATATCTATATATATATATTTATATATATTATATATATATATTATATATATAATATATATATATTATATATATATATATATATATATAGTATATATATATATATATTATTATATATACTATATATATATATATATATATAGTAAAGTTTTCTTACCTCTATGAATAAATGGGATCATTTTGGGATTTGGAAAACGAACTTTTTCAAAGTTAAATTAAGAAAAAAATTATAACTTATAAGTTGGTGCAACTAATCAACAATCAGCAAAATGGATGCACAGTCATTGAGCTTTGTTAATTTTAAGATATAATACTTTATTATACCAAAATTCTTGATCAAGATTGACATTCAAAATAAATTAGAATAAATTTTTTTTTTTTTTCCCTCTGAAAAGGAATATTGTATTCCATTAAAATTATTAAACATTCCACTGGATTCATGTTAGGTTTACTAGTTTTTTAATACACATCCTAAAATTATGAGTTGGCAACGCATGGCATGGGGGATCATAGTCCATGAGCTACGTGTCAAGTTTTAAAATCAAAGAAATTTTTTATCTATTTAAAAACTCAGAATTTCAGAGCATTAAAAATTGAGAGAGAGAGAGAGAGAGAGAGAGAGAGAGGAGAGAGAGAGAGAGAGAGAGAGAGAGAGAGAGAGAATGAGAGAGAGAGATGAGAGAGAGAGAGAGAGAGAGAGAGAGAGAGAGGAGAGAGAGAGAGAGAGTTAGAGAGAGAAGAGAGAGAGGAGAGAAGAGAGAGGAGAGAGAGAGAGAGAGAGAGATGTAGGAGAGAGAGAGAGAGAGAGGAGAGAGAGAGAGATTCAGCTTTTATGTAAAAGAAGTTAAATATATCTAATGGCTAATATATATTATATATAATATATATATATATATATATATTATATATATAAAAATATATATATATATATATATATATTATAATATATATATATATATATATATATATATATATATATATATATATATATATATATATATATATATATATATATATATATTATATATATATAATATATATATATATATATATATATATATATATATCTATTATATATATATATATATATATATAGTATATATATATATCATATATATATATATATATTCATAGGACACAAGTTACTTTAACGCCACAGTTATGCCCACACGGAACGGGAGCTCGGATCAAAAAAATTTTTCACAGGTAGCATCATATGATTAATAAATAGATGTTATAGGGGTGAAATGAATTTTTTTTTTTTTTTTTTTTTTTTTTAATACCTGTCATAAAAAAAAATTATATTATATATATTTTTTTTTGTAAAGGTATTACATAAACGGCAATGTAGGGGGCTCGAGCCGACGGGGAACACAGGGGGGGACGTTTTCCCATACCCCGTAGGGGAGGGGTTCCGGAGACCCTCCCCCGGAGGGGGGGAAATAATCCTACCACCGTCAGTTTTCCCCGGAAGGCCGAGAGACCCGACTCCTGCCTCGGTGCGGTATACCCTTGGGGTATTCTTTAATTACATTTTCCTTAACTGAAAATTTTACCGGGATTGCCAAAAATGTACTTCCTTTTCGCTCGGTGGAAGCTATTGTACGTTTTTTGAAGATATGATTTTTTTTTTTTGATATTTTTTTATTTTATTTTTATTTCATTTCGACCGAAAACAACAATCAATATATCGTAGACACTTCCTGTGTGAAGAAATTTTTTTGATCCGAGCTCCCGTTCTGCGTTCTAGACTTTTACCATATATATATTATATATACATAATATATATATAATATATATATATATATAATATATATAATATATAATATATATATATATATATATATATATATATAATATATATTATATATATATATATATAGTATTATATATAGAGACTGTTAAATCATAAATAAAAATATGAGTTGGCAATATTTAATAAAATTGGGTCATAGTCAAGAACACGTGATGAATTTAAAATGGAATAAATTATAACCTGCAGGTTTGAGAATACATAAACATAGTATTAATATTTAAAGGAATATTGAAACTTTAGTCTTCATCTGGAACAGATGGGAATGAAAATAGAAAAGTTCTTATTGTGAATAATAGTCCCCGGGTAATTCCCGGTAAAATGGAATATATGGCGATAAATAGAAGGGAGAGGTTGGAGAGGACATAGCTTAGCAAGCTTGAAAGGGTTCTTTGACATAAAGGACGACCTATGTAGTTAGTTTCGCACCACTCAAACTATAAATGATGGGTTGCTGTGATACGAGAGGTTCATTTCCCTAGTGTATGCTTGAATGGTAAGCAAAGCACTGCGACCCTCTGCTATCAGTCTCTCAGGTTCTCATGCCACTTAACTTAATTGAAACTCTTATTTATGTGAGGAGGGAAATCAGTTGGGAGAATGTGGTTCTGTTTTAAGGCATGACGGGAGATATGGTGGAGCTGGTTTAGAAGGATCGAGTGATACTATGGGGCTGTTTTATATGACGGAGTTTCAATTTAGGATTAAGATCTTGAAATTTGTAATGCGATGACCATTAGTTGCACGGCACAAAATTGAGGATTAAAGGGAATGTATGATAAAGCGAGCTAATTAGGAAAAATCTATACAAGACGCTATAGCCTTCTCCCGATATAGCCGCTGAAGTAAATTGAACAGGAGGTAATGTGGGCTATAGAATTTGGATAAAATGTGATCTTCAGTAACGCTGGTGGCTTTAGAATCTTCAAGAATTTAGATAACTTTTGACAGAAATCTTGGGAGAGCGAAAACAGTCAAAGGGATCTTCTTAAGGCTTTTATTTAATGATTCACAATGAAGCGTTTCGAGAGCTGGCAGAGTAAACTTAATCGCTTATTTTTAGAATGTGATCTTCCTTTTTTTAGTAGCACAGGCGCTCAATAGGTTTAAAAGAGAGTTTCATTCAGTCTTGTTTAACTCCAACCATCGATTCTTCGTTTCTTGAATTTCACGTCTGAAAAAAATATTTAAAAATTAAAATGGATAAACAACAGAGTTAGGTAAGTCTTCAACACAATCTCGATATAATGAGAACGTAGAAATAGTTATAAACTATTGGGTGATAGATCTATTTGTGAGTTTTTTTGTCGAACCAGGCAGCTAATAACGATCTAAGGTAATTACGCACTTCTCTGAAAACCATAACATATAGTCCACTTTCAAGGAAATGAAAGACCTCATTCTAATGCAAACCTCAACTTTTACTTGAAGAGTGAAAATCAACACTAGCATTCGTCTTTCTTTTATCAATTGTAATGAAGCTCATCCCCACTATCACCAATCATCTTGAACATAAAACCATTATTATATATACTTTTCACATTTTGGTGATTTTCTTAGGAATTTTATCCTTTAAATTCGATAACTGCTTTAGGTTTTCATCTGTGGTTTCACTCAGAATTATATAATATATGTGTTACTGTTCCTAAGACCTGAGACAAGACATTACTCACAGCTCGTCAATATAAGACGTTCTTAGCATTTCGGTGTAACAAATTGATTGAACTTGTGCCTGTGCTTCCTCGACTTTCCTTCGAATAATTACACTGGTTGACAAAATTTAACTTTTAGTCTGTTAAATGGATTAGACAGGCTGCTTCTTATGGTATTTTTTGCATTGATTTCAAATATGTATACCAATTTTGTGTCACTGGTAGGTCTATTTTGTAGAACTAGGTTATAAGTTATATAACTGTAATACATTATTATATTTTACTACATTTACTTACTTGTATTAATCTGAATAAAAATGTAGTTTTAATGATTTTCTTCTGTACTTTGCTTGAAGAACATCTTTTTAAGGTCTAAGCAATAATCGGCGAGCATATTTGGATTCAATTTTTCCTGAATGTTTGTTTCTACTACTGACATTTCTTGGTGGAAACGTTCAGAGTGTTCGTTGCTTACATAGCCAAGATTTTCTGAAAAGAAGACGAAGTGTGAATCTAGAAAGTGTATTTTCAGACATGTTACATCCCAGAGCTTTGTAATTTTCAAGAAGTTCTGAAACTAATTGTCCATAGTTCTCAACTTTCAATTTCCCAAGAAATCTCACTACAACTTTCTTAAAAGACTCCCATGCAGCTTCCTCAACAACATTTAAACTTTTTCCGAACTCTTGGTCTTTCGAGCTTCCGTATTTATGGGCCATCAAACATGCCCTCTTTTATTTTTGAGTTATTGGTCCTCGGGAATTTATTCTTCATAAACAGAAAGCCTTGACCATGTTCATTCATTGCCTAGACAAAATATTTAATTAAGTCAAGTTTGATATGCAAGGGAGGGAGATATGGGAGTCGCCATCTCCCCGCAGCTTCCAAGCAAGGGGGGGGCAGCTTAAAAATTTTATAGAGCTTTTATATATATATAATATAATATATTAACGAACATATTCCATATATAGGTACGTAATATATAGTCTATATCTAATATATCTATATCTATATACTATTAATATCGTATCACTTATTAATATATTATTATTATATATATATATATATATATATATATAGTATATAAATGCTGGAAAGAGTAGATGGGGGAAAGAAAGAAGAAAATATCACGATGGAAGAGTTTAGAAATGTAAATGTAGGGCACATTACAAAGGATCGAAATAGTGAATGCTTTGAAGAAGCCAAAAGGAGGAAAATCTTCTGGATTAGATGCTATACAAGTAGAAATGTTGAAAAGGAGGTGACATTGTTGTGGAGTGGCTGATGAGATTATTCATGTTTGCTGGGATCAGTGGCGAGGTACCTACAAATTGGCAGGAGATTCCATGTCTTGTAGCAATTTATAAGGGTAAGGGGGGACAAAAAGGAGTGTGTTCTAATTATAGAGGAATAAGCTTATTGAGTGTTTAGGTAAAATATATGGACGAATTATAATAGAAAAAGTTAAAGTATCACAGATAAACAGATTGGAGAGGAACAATGGGTTTAGGGATGGTCGAGGATGTGTGGATCAGGTATTTACCTTGAGAATGCTGGCAGAGAAATTCTTAGAAAAGAAAGAGAAAGATGTTTTTGCCTGCTTTCTTGATTTGGAAAAGGCATATGATCGGAGTGCAAAGCGGGGATTGTGGAGAAGGCATTAGAAGTTATGGAAATAAATTGGTTGCTACCTTAAAGGCGATTAAAAGCATTTTACAAGCAGTAAGGGAAAGAGAGCTGAATATGAATCTGAATGAAAGTAATTGGGAGATAAGCGTCTTCTTTTTGCGACGATTCTGTGTTGATTGCGCGATACAAAGGAAAACTGCGGTGATTTGGGTGGCTTGAGTTTGAAACGAGTGGGTGCAAGGAAAAGGAATTGAAATTAATTCAGCAACAGTAAGTGATAAAATTAGTGCAAACCAAAGGAGACGATTCTGCAATTTGGTTGGATATCATAAAGGTGAATGGGAAAAACCCTGGCAGAGACAACAGTTTTTAGATACGTAGGGAACGGATATTGGGGCTTTCGGAGGCATGAAGAGAGATTGACCATAGGTTGCTGAGGGTGAAAGATTAGAGCAGTCTTAGAGAATTATGGAAAAATGGACATTTAACAGGAAGGTAACAAATGAATTGTTTCGAAGTATATAATTGCTAACTGGATCTTATGAATAGCACAGTCTAAATTATTAACACTAAAATGAAAAAAGAGTTGAGGTTTTAGAAATGAAAGTTTAACGAGATATTTGTGGAATAAAGAGAGTAGATAGAATTAGAATGTAAGGATAAGGGATATGTGCCGATAGGAGAAATGTCTGATGGAAAGAGCAATCAAGGGGTACTAAGAATGGTATGGTCACGTGCTTAGAATGAATGAATAATAGATGACTAAGAGGTTTTAAATCCGAAGTGGTAGGCAATAGGAGAAGGGCAAACAATTGAGGTGGGTTGATGGAGTAAAGGGGGCTATTAATAGCAAGGGGGATTAGTATGGATGAAGGAAATAGATTAACGAGACAGGATCACTTGGAGAAGAATAGTTCATAGAAAGTTCCGTCAAGGGTTGCAATTGAACTGATCAATCCTGGAACATAGCAAATAAGCCATGGAAAGTTCCGTCAAGGGTTGCATTGACATGATTCAACTCTGGAACTAGCAAAATAAGACAACAGCATTCCGATGCTTGCAACTGACACCAGACCCCTGCAGTTTATGTGGGAGAACGGTGATGAGTATAATAATAATCATAATAATAATGTATATCATAATATATATATATATATATATATATATATATATATATATATATATAATATTATATATATATTATATATATATATATATATATATATAATATATATATATATATATATATATATAATATACTATATATATATATATCAGAAAGAAAGACATAAAACTAGAAACATTTGTATGGATAATTAATTAAATGATTAAATATTTTAAAAAATTATTTATTAGAAAAACAATAGAAATATCAATATGAATATGCAATGATGGAAAATTTAAAATATAGAGGAGTTGAGAAATTGATATTATTAAAAAGTAATTTCTTTGGGTTCAACGCAAATTTGTCAACTATTGTTTGAAAATAAATAATCATAATTGTCAAAACAAATTTTTCTGTGTACACCATCATAGCCCATGTCGTTTAATCTGACTCGTCCCTCCATAGTACTTCGCAGCAAGTCTTGATCCTTCGCAGAGCACTGAAAGGTGTTCTACTGTACTGGTGGTGGATGGCTGGGTGAGTAGTATCATCAAGCCTTTTTCGTCGACGAAAAGAAGGTTCAGTCTCTTTTAAGACTTGGGAGACACAAGGTCTTTAAGTTCTTCAATACTCAGTTTCTTGTCCTTCCAAATTTTGTATCAAAGTTCTAGCTCTTCTTCAATGCCTTCTAAGTGGTAAAAACTATAAAATGAAGCTGTCTTTCCCTTTAAACTCATCGATTGTTATGAGTAGCATGTTGAAAGGATGTAGAATTATGTCAAATGCAATAGCAGGTGTATTTTCAGTAGAAAACGTAATTCCAACAAAGAGGTTATAGAATCTAGATACAGAGTTATTAAGGATCCTCTCAGAACTCCGTGGGATTTGATGCTGGATTAGTTTGGCTGCGGGGTAGCTGCCTACGCAAAAATCCGTTGGTAATTTCAGATCAAGTCCAGTTGCTCGGCGATTTGATTAGCTTCTTTTAACATTTCATCGGTGATTTTTTTCTTCATCTTTCCGATGGCTCCTAACGCATTTCCACAATATGATGAATATGCTGCGAGGTTTTGTAACGATATCAAGGTATTGGATTGGAGAGCATTAACAACTGGCTCTAACATCGCAGAGCACTTGAGTACTTCACGATCAATATCATAGCCATTGATGAAATGACGAACTACATGCCGCTGATAACTGAAGCGCTTTTCTTTTGCAAGTATTTTCTTCAAAGGAAAGGAATTTCTAATGCTTGCATCATTCGTACAAAACTGCTCCTTAAACACTCTGATGCACTTGTGTAGTTCAGACCATCTGGGTCTGGCATAGGCTTGGAATGTTTGGCATTAATTTTCTTCGCAAGACCGACTCGAGAAAAAACGTAATAATGTCCTTTATAGTACCCCAGTATTGCGTATTTCTGGTATTGTGTTCAAATCATTTACTACTAGATTTTGTTTGTGTGAAGAGCAATTAAAGAACAATGCTTTTTTATATCTTTTTCCGCAATATTACTTGGTTAACTCCTTCTTTGACAGACATCGCGGAACAGCCATCGAAACCCCAAGCCCACGCATTTCTAGGGATCTAGTTCTTCAGTCGTGACAAAATCGTCAATGGGTTTCGCAATGGTTTTTGCGTCAAGCGCTTTTAGTTCTACAAAGCCAATAAATTCCTCTATGACTTCATCGGACTCTTTGTCGAAATAGCGAACAATAATGGATATTGTTTCCTTTTCCAAGAATTCAGCGGTTTCATCTCTAGTAAAGCTATAACGCGCACGCTTCCTTTACCTTATTAACGTTGCTTTCCTTTA
Source organism: Trachelipus rathkii (assembly GCA_015478945.1). Lineage (NCBI taxonomy): Eukaryota > Metazoa > Arthropoda > Malacostraca > Isopoda > Trachelipodidae > Trachelipus > Trachelipus rathkii. Next base: position 12,960 of record JABUQX010109563.1, read on the forward strand.
TAGTACCACATAGAGAAATGATCTCATTCTGATCTGAACTGATTGTATGTGGCATTTTCTTCCCTTTTCAAAATGGTTTTCAATGACTGATCTCCGTCATCTATTCGTAAGCGACGCAAATCTGCAACACTCTTCATCCTGAATGCTTCCCCGAATCGGTAAAATGCTCGTCGTACCAGAAAACATGTCCACGCATGATTATTGAGGATAATATTTTTTTATTTTCTTCTATGATTTTCTTAAAATGCTGGTTAATTTGGATGTCTACCGGCACGTCCTGTAGGAACAATCTTGCAGCTTCAACAGCAGTTTTATGTCACTCTGTGCTTGTATATCCCTTACAAACCGCATGAGCATCTTTATATATTTAGTGAAGGTCTTATTGTTAAAGAGTCTAGGAAACCCTTCTGAGCGAACTTTTATTTGGTGGAAATAAAATTAAAAACTTGCATAATGCTCCCTTTAGGCGCCTGGGAGTATATCACATAAGGTGAATATATCTCCAACCATTCATAATTGAAATTCCTCTTTAAGTGGGTAGCATCTTCCAAAAAAGTATAGGTCTTAGTAACTGCAACTGTTTCTTTTTCTCAGTCAAAATCATAGATGAATGTCCAACGTATCTACCAATGTCATTTTCGTGACAGTCATCTACTGAAACGCCAGCTCCGAAATCTGGACCCATATCTTGACTGGTCGAGGTGCTGGGCCTGGGTGTGGGTTCTTCATCATGCGAAATATGCGAAGTAGGAGGAAATAAATGTCCTCCTAGAGTTTTAGAGGAATCCAATAAAGGGTTGCTTGCGGAAATCGAATCAAAGTTATTTTGTTGTACTTCAAACAATGATATATATATATATATATATATATATATATATATATATATATATAAGTTATATATATATATATATAATATATATATATAATATATATATATATATAATATATATATATATTATACATATATATATATATATATATAATATATATATATATATATATATATATATATATATATATATATATATATATATATATATCTATATTATATATATATATATTATATAATATATATATATATATATATGGTTCCACTACTGTAAATCTCTGCCACATATGGTCATAGGCTAATAATTTTTACTAGCTATCAAAGATGTTAACAGAAAAATTAAAAGTATAGCAAACTATGTTGAAAATCACTAATTTCTGTGTTGTAATGAAAATAGTTTTTTAAATGAAGCTACCTCATATGGACAAGTAACATCATGTGTTACAAAATTCCTAATTTTAAGAAGTAAATATAAACAAAATTTTATTAATATTTTAAAGTAAAACGTACGTACGAAGGAATCCCCTAATATCCATGATCTGATGATTGAAACTATAACTTTAACACTGGAGGCGGTGTTGAATTATAGAGTGGCGTCCCGGAGTGATAATTTCAATGCTACTTTGAACCTTTAACACTTAACAAAGAATTAAGAATGCGACTGAACACAAAAATCTAGAATTTATATATACATATCAACTTTTAAAAACATAGATAGAATAACAACACAGTTCTTATATACAAATTAAAAAGACCATATAAAATGAGTGAGAAGCCTCGTATCGGCAAGAGAAATGTGAGAAATGACGATTGCAACTAGCCTTCGCCATATAACTCCGTATATTATATATATAATATAGTATATTATATATATATATATATTTATATATATATATATATATATATATTATATAATATATATATATATATATAGTATATATATTATATTAATATATATATATATATATATCGGTAGCAACGTACTAAGGCAACCCGGAACGGGACGTTTGGAAATCAAAAAATTTTTCGGCAGGTAGATTCTATAGGGTAAACACTTTTAGGGGGGGCAGCTGCCCCCCTGCCCCCCCCCTGACGACGCCATGGAGGGAGATATAGCTTTCTCAGGGTTTACAAGTGGTTGAGAAATTACTTGCTTCTGCCCGGGTATCAGATCTCTCTGAGGCCAATGCTTCTCGACAAAATTATTTTTTCAGTCCCTGCTATCCCACTCGCAAAAAGAGCAGCAGCACTTTGTATTTCCTAAGAGGAGACCTAATAGAAGTGTTATAACCTTTATAAATCACCGCAGATAGGCCAGGAATACTGTTCATATTTTAACTTTGACAGCAAGACCTTCATGTTGTCATATGACTCTTTCATATGGGCTGCGTAGGCAAGAGGAATTGATGGTTTCTCATTTCCAATATGAAGAAGCACGACTTTTAAACTAATTTTTGAAGAGTCTATAAACAGACTCTATTCATTAAGATCATGAGGGTGTCCTAACTAATTCGGCAACGAGTCAACATCAGTACAGTACACTAGATCACCCTCTGAGGAGAATATGTGGTGAACGTTCTGTTGCCTCCGACGATGCGTAGAAATCCTAGTTCCTTTCTCAAGGAGATTCCAGCCCTTTAGTCTTGATGCTAACAATTCTGCCTGAACCTTTGACAAGTTCAGATTTTGAACTAGATTGTTAAGTTCAGCCTGATTAATTCTATGGGGGGCTGTAGACATTCCGCCATAATCTTCATTATCATTCTTTGTGGACTTAATTGTAAATCTGCATCACTAGATTCTCCTAAATTTAAACTCCAATCTTTAGGTGGCACTGGGACTGAAAGTTCTTCACTGTGTGGAACAGGCCTAATAGCTGAAGGGAGGTCAGGATATTTAACACTTATAATATATATCATATATAATATATATATATATATATATTATATATATATATATATATATATATAATATATATATATATATATATTCTATATATATATAATATATTATATATATATATATATATAATATATATTTGTTTATCAGCAATACTTTTTTGTAATACAAAGATAGCAGTCCCGTTGGTTTACTCCATACAATAGGAATAGCAAATGGCATATGGCGGGATTTCCCGTAAAGCCAGCAGATTAGCAGTTACACAATTAAGATGTATAGCAAATATGGGAGGACCATGCTTTGTTTTGGTCTCTGATTTTACATCCAAAATAAAGTTCATATTTCTTTTCAATCAAGGGGGCAATGTCTCTTCTTTGGGACTTCAAAGTTAGCTCACCACAAACATAACATAAATTGTTTGGATGCTTTTCACATTTTCGCGGCATGTTAAAGAGCTTGTTTTTATGAAATTAACCCACTTGAATTTATATATACTATATATATATATCTATATATATACTATATAATATATATATATATATATATTTATATATATATATATATATATATATATAATATATATATATATATATATATATATATATATATATAATTATATTATAGTATATATATATATAATATATATATATTATATATAGTATTATATATATATATATATATATATATATATATATATATATATATATATATATATATATATATATATATATATCCAAATAACACTACACTATATTGTGAAAACAACTTCATAAGTAACAGCTCACTCAAAACGCAGAGTTAAGCTGAAGCAAATTGCTCATGCGTCCAGCAATTTGCTTCAGCTTTGCGTTAAGTGCGATAGCCGTGTTCTAACACCTTTTCGATATCTTTATTTCAAGCTACATTTTGACGCATTGTTGCAGACTGTCATATTTTAGGTCTTACCCCACAAAAATTGACGAGTGACATCAAAGAAGACATTTTTCTACCTACAAAGTTGGCTTATATTCCAAAATTTCATGTTTTACATAATTATGTAGATTTACAGAAAAATTGTGCCCGTTAGGCACTTTTTATGGTTATATTCGGCTTTAGCGTAACAAAATACATAAGAAACAGCCATATCTGAGGTGATGTTCCTTCCCAGAGTTGTACATTTCATTTCACTACCTACTACAAGACTCGTAAAGCTGTTTCACTCCGATATTTTAGCCCTCAGTTATAAAACATTAAAAACCCCATTCTTTTTCCACCCTTTAATGCTACTATTGACTACGGCTGGCCTAGCACCGCACCAAAAGTCATTTTTGTCGCACCGCACCGCACCTCAATGCGCACAGCTCTCAGCACCTGTACACTGGATGTGTGTGGCCCACCGCTCCGCACCTGGTGAGGCGGCAAACCCTACTATAGACCCATTTACGAATGAATCTCCCTGTTACCCGTTTTCTTAATGCTGAACTTTCTCTAAAAAATAATTAATCTCAACTCTAGAAAATTCCAGTAATTCTGATGCTATTCCTCCTCATCTGCTAAATACGTCTGCCTAATAATAGACTGTTAAATTTTATGTTACGCTTTTCTCCTGCTCTATGATGATAATTTATTTTGCATTAAAAATAGTTTGAAGAATCTCTGTTTGATGTGTAAATCCAGGAGGACTGTCATTTATTCAGTGTCTTGTTTTCAACTTAAATAAGAAAAAAATAGTTTTTAACTATTTGCTTTCAAATTCTGAACCAGCGTTTTAACTTAATAAATAACCAATGTACATGATTAACGTTTCTTTTACAATACAACCCGAAATGACTAA
>JABUQX010109563.1:22500-25188 GCA_015478945.1 Trachelipus rathkii
GTCACCACAAAAAATTAATAAATAAGAAATAATAATTCAGAAGCCGCATGGGCCATCTAGACTGTCCCAGTCAACCCATAATTAATATATTAAGAATAAATTATTCTTATTATTAATTATTATGATTTGACTGGGCAGCAAGATAGGCCCATGCGGGTTTCTGATTTATTTATTCTTATTTATACATTATTATGGATTGACTGGGACAATTCTAGAGGGGGCCAATGCGACTTTTTATTATTAATTATTGTTGGTTTACTGGGACAGTGTTATGGTAGCCCAAGGGGCTTCTTAATTAATAAACTACTATTCATTAATTTAACATTAATTATTATTAAAATTATCTTGTTTCTTATTTTTATGACTGGGACATTCTATAGGGGCCAATGCGGCTTCTCATTATTAATTTTTAATTGATCGCTGACAGTCTAAAAGGGCCATTAAACGGCTTCTTAAGTATATTCTTATCTTATAATGATTGGATCTGGGACATTCTAGAGGGATCCATGTGGCTAATTATTATTTTTAATTATTATTATTTATTGGTTGACTGGGACAGTCTAGATAAGGCCTACGGCTTCTTAAGTATTATTCTTATTTTATTATTTTTTATGAACTTGACTGGGACATTCTAGAAGTGCCAATGCTGCTTCGTAATTATATTTTTTTATTGGTTGACTGGATAGTCCTAAAAGGACCCTGCGGCTTCTTGTATTATTCCTATTTATTATGGGTTTGACTGGGACTTTCTAGAGGGGTCAATGCAGCCTTCCCTAATTTTTTCTGAATAATAATTCAGAAGCTGCATTAACCTCTCTAGAATGTCCCAGTCAACCATAATAAATAAGAATAATACAAGAAGCCGCAAGGTCCTTTTTAGACTATCCAGTTCAACCAATAATAAAATAATAATTACGAAGCAGGCAATCTAGAATATTCCAGTCAACCCATAAAAAATATAAAATAAGAATAATACTTAATACAAGCAATACCAAGAAGGCCCATATTTTGTATTAGATGAAGAGGAAGCCATCACCAAAAAAAAATTAATAAGTTAAGAAGCGACACTTGGCCCCTTCTAAGAATGTCCCCAGTCCCAAACAGCAATAAATGAAATAAGAAATAATACTTAAAAAGCAGCAATAAGCCTATCTAGACTGTCCCAGTCAACCAATAATAATATATATATAATTAATATAATAATATATATAATTATATATAATTCTTATATATATATTAATATATAATATAATTAATATATAATTAATAATTAAATAATAATTAAGAAACTGCTTGACTTCTCTAGAATTCCAGTCAACTCCATATAAAATAAGAACAATACTAAGGAAGCCGCATGGTCCAATTTAGACTGTCTGTCGCAGTTCCCAACCATAAAAATTAATAATTAAGAAGCTGCATTGGCCCCTCTAGAAGTTGTACCCAGTCAACTCATAATAAATATCGAATGATAAATAAGAATAATAACTTAGGAAGCCGCATGGGCCTATCTAGCACTGTCCCAATCAACCATAATTATTATAATTAATAAATAATAATTAAAAAGCGCCGCTTGACCCCTCTACGGTAGTCGCCCGAGTATCATTCATGTTATTATATATTGTATATTTAGGAGCTTACGGATGGTCCGTGCTATTAGTAGAACTGTCCCAGTCAAACCAATAAAAAATTAATAATTAAGAAGCCGCATTGGCCCCTCTAGAATGTCTCAGTAATAAATAAGAATAATACTTAAGAAGCCGCATGGGCCTATCTAGACAACTTCACGCCTATTCTTATCCTCAAAGCCAAAAATCTACCTCCTCGTTGCTTTACGTTGCGCCCTCTTCAGCATATCTATGTCTTTTTTAATAAGGGTGCTAAAATTGTAGACAATATTCAAATACTGGCTAACATATGCTATTATAACCGACGTGACATAATAATAATGAACATGTACTTAAAAACAGGGATGGCAATTTTGGTGATTTTTTTGATTTTTTTTAAAAAATCAATTTGTGATTTTTTTGATTTTTTTGATATTTTTGATTTTTTGGATTCGTAACGTCACGCGAAATATAATTTGCAAGTTACAAATTATATATGCGTGACGTCACAAATCTGAAAAAATCAAAAAATATCAAAAAAATCAAAAAAATTTCACAAATTGATTTTTTTCAAAAAAATCAAAAAATCACCAAATTGCCATCCTGAATAATTAGTTCCTGGCATCCTGGCTTAATTTAAAATTTTTACCTCAGGCCCTAGCTTCTGGGTTTCAAAATCTTACAATGGAAACAATGCAACAGCAACACTAAAGAATGTTACACGACTTACGGGTTACAAATGCCAAGTTTGCTGAAAATTGAAAAAAATAATATTAAAAACTTCATAATATATATAGTTTTATTTTAATTTTTTATTTCTATTGAAGTTAAATCACTTAAATATAGAAAAAAATAAAAAATAATCTTCTCCTTAAAAAAAGGGTTAAAATAAAAATAAACTCAAAAGAAATTAAGCTAAACCACTTAATTTTTTTTCATTTGATTTTTTTTTCCGTGGCATCCCTGCCTACCTACTGGCCACTTACTATCTACCAGACTACTAATTTAAAGTATTACATAATTCTAAATACTGTAAATTTATAATAATTCATATTTTTTTAAAATAATCTTTCAAAAAATACAT
>JABUQX010109565.1:0-39896 GCA_015478945.1 Trachelipus rathkii
GGCCACAAATTCACACCTCACGGACAGGCTCTTATCCTGGAGGAATCTAACTCTAGGTAATTGTCTACCTAGGATCCGGAATCTATCGCTCTGCCAAATGAGCCACGGTTATTTCTTCCAAATTAATATATTCTCATTTTCACTATTTAGTGTATCACCTAAGTCTTATAAAAATTTGCCGCCCCCCCCCCCCCCCCCCCCCCCCCCCCCCCCCCCCCTAGTAAAAAAAGTAGCTTTCAATATTATGCTTCAAACATTTACATTATATGCATATATATATAATATATATAATATATATATATATATATATATATATATATATAATATATATATATATATATATTATATATATATATATATATATATATTATATATATATATATAATATATATATATATATGTTATATATATATATATATATATAAATTATAACGCTAAAAAAATATTCGAAAGATATGCAGAGTATTTATATGATATTTACTTTCAATAATTAAAAAAATTGTATACCATAATTTTTTGGATTTGCTGATTAAAAGTCTTCCATCTTATGCTAAGGAAGCAAACGCGTTGTGTAATCTATTTTATATGACAAATCGAGAAAGTGTATCTTTGGTAGCTGGACAAGAGGAAGATATCTTTGGAAGATCCATGAATTAGTTTCATCAAGGCTATATTGCCCTACTCTAATCCGCACAGTTATCCACGGTTTATGTTTTGATTGTTTTAAGAAAACTTTGATGAGGTCCCTTCCTTCCAGAAAAAGCAATGGTCAAATCAATCGACACACATCACTTTACTGGACAGGTGTGAACTCTCATAAGATTATAATGAAGGATGTTAGCATCGCAGGCACTGCTGTTTGGATTGAAATCTTTTCTGAGAACATAATGGATGAGAGTTATACGGATATACTAAACGAAGTATATATTAACGAATGTAATTTCAAAATGAAGGAGCTCACCCAACTTAGCTATCATTGCTCCCGCAACTCTTTGAATAAGAACTTTCATATGCAGCTGATTGGACGATATGGATAACTGAAATTTCGACTCAACTCAGCCACACGATCCCACTCCTCCGATTTTCATTCTTTGGTGCGTTTTACAGTAGGCTAGTGGCTCACATCACCACAAGAATATAAGACGAAAAGCCTTCGATTCCACTCTTTCAAGGTGGGATGTGTGAATGGAAAAGCCAAGGATCAATGCATGTTTCATACATTGAAAAAATCCCCCATATGTTACATTTTTGAGACCACTCAAGAAGGAGTCATAAAATAAAAGGTTTGCTTCCATATGCTTTTATGTATACTCAAGCTCAAAATACGAAATATCTTTCACAACAGAATCATAATCTAAACAGAATTCCGGTTCAGAATTCAGAATTCTTCGGACTATGAGTAATTCGAATGAGAACAAATTTAAGACCGATAGTTTATGAATTGGTCACCTGGAGAACATTAAAAATTCATCTTTTACATGAAACTTTTTCGTATTTCAATATAGTTCGCGATCAAGTGTTTATAAGTTATTGTCAATCCTTATACGTAAGTAAAACTCAGTCAAATATGTCCAAGTGAATATTTCTTTGCACATTCAAAAAACCTTTATTTTGGTTAAAAACATTCATTATACGAATAAACTACGAAAATTAAACCTTTCTGTTGAATTATATTATCAACAGTAGCTTACATTAATATATCAATAGTTTTCATTAAGGCAGAAAAACATTAAAAATTTCCTTTTCGGATTAAGAGGTTCTTCCAGCTCAATTATGTTATGGACGATAGTTAAGCTCCATTCCTGGTGAAAATTTTGCTTTTGTTTGATGGCAATAGCAATATATATATATATATATATATATATTATATATAATAGGTATATATATTATATATATATATATATATATATATATATATATATATATATATATATATATATATATATATATATATATATATATAATATATATATTATTATAAATATATATATATAATATATATATATATATATATATATAATATATGATATATATATAAATATTATATATAATTAGTAGGGACGATTTGAACGGTAATCAATTGCAAGAAATGTTATACGCAAGGTTATAAAAGAATTACAGTTCACGTTACTTTCGGGATACTTTATTTTCTGCCAGTTAAATTACGAGCAAGTTATTTTGACCATAAACGCTTAGTTTGGGTTGCAGGGAAATGGAACTGTGGTATTGATTTTTCCCGCCGCTTATTGAAGTGCCGCTATATATTTTCCACAGTCTTTCATATCGGACAGACATACAGACAGACACACACCCACCACAACAGCGCGCAACACTCTTACCCCCCCCAGCCACCTTGGATTTCGTCGGTCACCTTTTCTCATACTCTTTCAGTTCGGAAACAATAACAACAACAACAACTACTCCGCTCACCTATCATGACGTCACACTAACTCTTGCTCTGAGAGAAATGTAGGAGACTGGGATCGAACCCGGGCTTTCTAAGCACGAATTAAGAGTGTTGCCTTTCGACCGTCCCCAATTTTCTTTTTAACAAATAAACTTATACTACTAGTTTTTTCGCGCCGACCTAAAACACATGCACTCTCATAGCTATTATACGCTTTTATTTATATAACATGTATTTTAACTATTATGTATTATTATTATTATTATTATATATTATTAAATTATTAAATTATATTAGACAATTATTCGCTATTATTATTATATTTTATTATTATTATTATTATTATTATTATTATTTTAGTATTATATGATAAATAAATAAATAAATACCTCCATTTTTGTTTACAAAATTTTTCGCTTAAGATAAAAATATTTTCACATTATAATAAAACATTTTAAATTAAGAATGAAAATAAAAATGAAAATAAAAATAAAATAAGAATAAAAATTAAAATGGAAATGAAAACGAGAAATAAAAAAAATCATGAAATGAATTTATTGAAAATTAAGAATATTAAAATAAATTAATGAAACACGGTATCCTAAAAATTCCTCCGTTTTTAAATTATTATTAATATTTTTAAATATTTTTTAATGTTTTTAACACTTACGCATAAAAATTCAAATATTTATTTACTCTGTTAAATAAATAATTGAAACACAACTGCTTAAAAAATTTTTTTTTTATGTAAAATTTGAGAACATGTAGCTGACGAAATCCAAGATGACGGCGAGTTACAATATATAGATATTGTTTGTACCTGTCATAATAATTTTTATTTTATTGCATTTAAAATCATTTGTATTACTAATTAAATATACAGTTTCCCTCTTAAGTTAGCTTTTACTAATAACTTAGTGATTTATCAAGTGGATTAATAGTTATAATTTATATATTATGCTCATATAAATAAAGGACTGTCTTTTTTTTTTTAATATTTCGTCTTTCACATGGACGATATTTCAGCTTGTTTTTAACATCAGATTAGAAATTTACCATGAGAGCGTAGGTCAAAGGAATACCGAATATATTCGGCTAATGTGGACGCATAAAGGATCTGTATTATCTCAGATGATACGATAGATATTTCGGTCACATCCTTAATATATATATTATAATATTATATAATATAGTATATATATTTAATTATATATATATTTAATATAATATATTAAATATTATATTATATATTTAATATATATAATATATATATAATATATATAATATAATAATTATATATTATATATATTATTATTAATATTATATATTAAATATATATGTAGTATATTATTAAAATAATTATATATATTATTATATACTATATGTTAAAAATACAGGATACAATCGGTAGAGCGACAAATTGCTAGTATAATGACAAGTGTGCGCGGGTTCTGATATCCTATGATCCGAATTCCTAAGGTATGAATCATTAGCTATAAGTAAAGTTCCTTACTCCTCTATAAAATAGGGGCTATAACCTCGTGAGGTGTGAACTTTATTTATAATTATATGATAATATAATAATATAGTATATTAAATATATATAGTGAGTTTATATAATTATATCTATATATTTATATATATTAATTAATCTATATAATGAATATATATATTATTATAATATATAATCTATATATATATAAATATATATCTATAAAATTATATAGTATTTATATTAATATTAATATCTATTATAATTTAGTTATCTATTATTAGTGGAGATTAGTAACTTTTATTACTGGTGGTATATCTTGTTGTTACTGTCTGTTATGTTCTGTTATCTTCTTCTTGAGAGAGAGCGTTCTATAAAAACATAGATAGGAATTCCTTCCTCTTTCCCATACTATCTTATAATTTATCAAAATTTTTATTCTCTTATTGGTCCTACATTTGTATTGATATATTTTATTATTATTATTATATTATTTATATAATCTTAATATTATTATTCATATTTAAATCTTTATTATTATTTTTTCAAAACTTTAATTAATTCTAATTTAAATAACTTTTAATTATTTTTTTATTAACCTCTAATAGCTGCACAAATTTATTTATTAGTTAATGTTATTCATTATTATTAATTTAATTATTTATATTATTATTTAATTAATTATTATTATTATTATTATTTTATCTATTATTATTTATCTATTATTATCTATTTAAATGAATACAAAAATTTCTTCTATTATATTTTCATATTCATATGTACAAATTATTTTCATAAATTTAACTATACCTATTTATATTATTAATCATTAAATATTATTGTTATTTAATATATTATTTATTTATTTATCTAATATATTCATATATTATTATTATTATTTTATTATTATCTTATTATTTATTCTATATATTATTATTATTTTTTATTATTAATTATTATAGATATTATTCTTATTTTAATTTATTTATTAATTATTATATTTTAATTATTTTTACAAGATTTTCAATTCTTCTCTTAAATATGTATCTTTATTTTCAGAAGAAATATAATTTATTAGGATTATTCGAGAATAAAAAGAAGTTATAAAATACTTTAATATTAATAAATTTTTGACTTAATATTCATTCGCAATTCATTCAGGCCTGATCACGGTTAACTAACTATTAATTTCTATGCTGATCCACAATTAAATTTAACACTGAGATAATTTGATCTTAACTCTAATCAAATTGAAAAATTAAATGAAAATACTTTAATTTTGTTGTAGTTTGGGAAGGTTTACTGTTCAATAGCTTACATTGCTTGGCAAATTATCTCTTCATTATCTATCGACTCTAGGTTGTGCATGAATCTTTCACAATTTCGTTTAGAAAAATCATTAGAAATCAAGCATTCATTCATTTCATAAATATATCATCTCATTTGATATTCGCGAATTAAAGTTTTTTTAAAATAACAAGATATACTCTAAATACGCAGATATTAAAAGTATATATCTATACCATTGTTAAACTTAATACTTAGAATAAAATTTGTACACAAACATTTAGCAATTCTTTCCAGTGTAGTTAGGGGTAGATTTTGTGGATCGCGTGGTGTAAGGCTCGGCGAATTTCTAATCTTTGGTATAGAACTACATGTTGTTGATGTAATTATTTGGCGTTTATTAAGTGTTATTGCTGTGTGTATTCATCATTTATGAGAGAGACTAACTAACTCCTATCTTTTATGCTAATTATGATTTCACACATTCAAAATTTTAATGTTATAGAACCTAACAACGAACAATGACTCTTACCGGGTACCTAAAAAATTGAGGAGCTCGTTTCTCGTTAGTAAGATACTATACTGTAGAAGTATATCTATTCCCACAACTGAGGACGTTAGTTTTCTCTAAATATTTAGTACATTTGTAATTGTTCGGAGGATTACAGAATTTATGTTGTGTATGCATTTAATTGCCAAGAGACGTAAGGTAAGTCTCCGCTTGGTGAGGATACACCGAGGTACAAATGTGATTAAGTATTCAGATCTATCTTGATAGTTCATATACTATTATATTATTATTGTAGAATTTTAAAAAATTCATATTTTGTGTAGTAAAAATTTATTCTATATGCTGATTAGAATGAAAGATTTCATGCATACATAATTTTAATTTTGAAATTCAAATTGATATAATTAATATAATATATTATATTATATATATATTATATATCTATATAGTATAAGAGAAATATATATTATTAATATAATATATATATCTATATATTATACTATATATATATTATATTATATACTTATTAATAATATTATAATTATATATTATAATATCTATATACTTAATATAATATTATATATATTAATATATATATATATTTATATACTATATATATATATTATTATATTAAATAATATTATATTATATATATATATATATATATATCTATATTATTATATTATTATATAATTATATATATATACTATATATAATATATCTATATACTAATATATTAGTATTAATAGTAAGTATAAATATATATATATATATATATATATTATTATATATATACCGTATTATAGATATATATTTAATATATCTATTATATTATATTATATAAAACTTATTTGTATATATATATATCTATATTCATATATTATATAGTTATATAATTATATTAATATATATAGATATATAATATATATAATACTATTATATCTATTACTATATATATATATCTTTCTATATATCTATAATATAATTTATATTATTATATATATTACATATATATATATTTCTACATAATATTATATATACTAATATATATAATAATATATCTATATAGTATATTATATAGTTATATTATTATATATTATATCTTACTATATATATATATCAAGTATATATATATAACTATATATATATCTTATTATATATACATACAGTAAGCTAATGTTAACTAATTTGTGAATTCTTTCAACTAGCGTTCTCTGCTTATTAATTATTCATATCTATTACACTATCTAAACTTTATATTGTAATTATTGTTATTATTATTATATCTATTATAACCAATTCTTTTAAACACTTATTAGTTAATATGTATAAATATTCGCTATTACTACTAGTATCACTATTAAATACGAGTTTTCTTTGAAATTAATTTAAATTAGTATCTATTATAACGTTATAACTATTACGCTACGATTCAATCAAAATTAAGCAATTCGAATAATATCTTTTATATATTATTACAATTATTTATTATTTATCTTATTTAATTATTAATTATTAATATATATTTGATTAGTTTATATAAATCTATTATGATATAATATTACTAATAGACAAAGAAGTATATTTGTTAATAAATGTCTAATTATATAAATTTTAGAAGAATAAAAATACTCATATCTTATTATATCAAATAGTTTCGTGTTTATTAAAATATATTAGCCTACTCTTTATATGACTATGTTTATGGGTTAATAGTAGTTAAATTATAAGGTGAAGAATTTACCTTTGTGTAAAAACATATGACTATTAATATATGGGATTTAAGTTCTTAATATTTAGGTTAGATTTGTAGCATTGAGTATTTTTTTTTATATATGTATTTTTTTATATTTATCGCTCTATATTAGAAGTGATATATATATTATTCGCCATTTGTTAAAATAATAGTAATATTTTATCACTTTCTATCTGATTTAGCAGCTTAATTTCAGTTTATATTTAGTTGATTATTCTATATATATAATATATTGTAATACTTTGACATTTATTAAACCAGAGAGCAATAAAATTTTAAACTTATACAATAGTGTTAAAACAAAGAACAATGTTATACCGACACCAGAAAACAAACAGACCAGATATTTTTATTTTGTTAATGTTGTGTTTTAAATTTTACAGATTATTATTGTTCATAAAGATGGATTAGACGTATTATATATATAATCACTCACTTTTTTTCAGTTTCAGAAATCTTCCCATACGTATTCAGATGAAAAGAAGAAAACAGGGCTTGAGTTTAATAATGCTAAACCAAACTCACATATCGACAGATGCCTAGCAGGCTGGCGTGTATGCATTTGGACAGAATCCGAAATCGTCTGAAGGCGCTCTCTTCAATGCGTTTGCTAGTGTTACCGGAACAACTTACTCGCTGCTGTAAATAGTCACTATTAAGTGAATAAATATCACTAGTGAAACATTATCAAAGGGTCGCTGTAATTAACTTATATTATATAATTTATCTTTTATATTGGCGCTATTCAATTTGAGAAACGTGAAAAAATAACTAAATGATAATAATCCTTGCAGATAGCAGTTGACAACTGCTGATACTCTACCGAATCTAATGTTTTTATGCCCCTCCTTGGTTTATTGTTTTTATATTATACTAACAAACATTGTAATAAATTATTATATTTATTAAGTACTACTACTACTATTATTTATAATATATATTTACGATTTAGTTAATAATAGCGTAATTGACTAAGTATAGTACGCAGGTTATCGTATATATATTGGCTAAAACCTGATCTTTGGGTATTTACGTAGTATTCATTATGAGTAGATAAATTTATTATATATATATAATATATATAATTGATAGCATATATATATTATATTATATATATAATTATACGTTCAATACTTATAATATATACTTATCAAATTTTTTTAGATTCTTGTATATTATCAATTAAAATATAAAAATAGATATACATACTTTACTAGATATATATAGATTAACTATATTTATTATAGACTATACTACTAGTTGATACATTCACACGTAGGGTGTCGTTAAATTTTTCTAATGTTTATTTGACTTATAGAAATTCCCTCATGGGATTTTTGTAGGGGTTTTGTTCACCCAAAATCCGCTCCATATATATATATATATTATATATATACTATACTCTTTTAGCATTTATGTTTACCTATACTATATATGAGGTAGATATACATCTGCGTACTATATTATATAGTAGTATAGATACGATCATAACTACGTCATACTAGCAATATATTATACTACGTACTAGCGTGAGCTATACTAACTATAGCTATAGTAATTAAGTATATATGAGATTACACAAATATACTAATATTCTCACTATACTATTTTATGAGAGAGTATATACCTATTTACAAATATTATATATATTGCATAATATTTATGTAACTTTTCTTAATAGTGTATATAAATATAATATATATAATTGAAATAAATTATAATAATTACGATTATAATTATTGAGAAATCTGTGATTTTATTTGTATATGTATTACACGGAAATATCAAAGTTTTCTTTATGTCATATATATAATATATTATATATATATATATATATATATAATATATATATATATATATATAATTTAATATATATATTTAGGTTATAAAATGTGTTCTTTTATATGCTTTATATTTATTATATATATTTATTTTTATTTGAGATACACGATCAACTACATAGAAGGCCATAGTATTGTACTACTTATGGGAACACTTATTACTATGATGTTTGTATAGGTATATACCACTCGAGAGTTTTCAGTATGTAATCTGTAATTGAGAGAGATATGACACGCTACACATGCTTTAGATATATAATCTATTCTCTCTCTCTTCTCTTTCTCTTTTTAACCTTTTCTTGTTATCTCTCTCTTCTCTAATTATATAACTACCCGGTCGTTTTTTTTTATGCTTTCTCTCTTTTACTCACTAAACTATTCGTCACGTATATAAATACAGACGTTTTTAGAAAGTCTTCGGAGTGTCTGATAATTTTTAAAATCCTTTGTAATGCTCGCTTGCATGGCGGGGAGTGGGGCTAATCTCATAGGAATAAGACATCTTATGTTGATAATAGATTATAATGTATGTTCTGATTTTATATCTCGCCGCGAAGTTTTTAAGTTTTATCCACTCTGTCTTTTATTACTGACTTATACTTGAGAGAGCTTTCATGTTCGCATCAGCAACCCACTAATGGTTTTAAAATTTTATCTATTATTATTAATTATTATTTTATTATTATTATTATTATCACTTCATTTTTATATATTTATTTATTAATAATAATATTATATATTATTATATTTTTCTAAGAGATTATTATTTTTTATAGTATTATTACTTATTATTATTTAATCTCAATCAATATTATTAAAACAATTATTTTATTATTTATTAAGGTATTATTAGGTTATATAGTATTATTATTAGAGTGAATTATTCGTTATTCATTATTATTATTTAATATTATTCATTATTCATGAATCGTGAAATTATTATATAACACTCACTATTTACATTATTGGAACTAGGAAGCGCTTTAATATATGATTAATGGTAAGGCGTGACAGATACTATATTGCATCATTATTATTATTATTGGGGGATTTATTATTTATATTATTTTTATTCTCCTATTATTGATTAATTTATTATATATTATTATGGTAGTTATTGATGATTTAGACCGATCATCTTATAGACTTGATATTAATGTATACAAGATTAAAAGATGCTGGTTTCTAGTTGTATTGCGTAGGTTTGGAGATCTATAGGTACGTCGTTTCGTTGTCCTCCTCCTTCTATACTAATTCTCTCATCGTTATTCCTCCTCTCTTCCTTCCTTTCTTCTTCTTCTACTCCTCCTCCAACCTCTCTCTTCTTCTCTCCTACTCTCTCTCGCTCCTTTCCTTTTTGTATCGATTTCCTTTTCTCGACATGTATGAGTCGCTGTATGAATGACATGGAAGTAGTTTTTATATTTTAATATTCTATATACAAATATAATCTCTAATGAAATATTTGGAACATAAACACAAATATTGCGGTTTGGAGAATTTATATAGAGCGTATTATTGATTAACCATATTAGTATTTTAAGAGCAACACTTTGAAGCTTCTAATAATTTTCTAGGCTTGGTGTTGATTTGGATGGATATTAAATGCAATAGTAATTTAGTGTGGTTCTTTGAGGTAGAAACTGTTTATGAATGGAATGAATGGATTGTTAAAATATTCAACGTTTCTAAATATTATAATATATATAACTCTATATAGATATGTTATATCATGCGTCGTCTGCATCCTAGAATTTTGAGGAGTTATACCTAATATAGGGCTTTAGTGGGTTCTGATGGAATAATGGATATATATGTGTAATGATTGTTAGATCTTCATGAGCATGTTAAGACCGTCTTCTGTGAACATTATAAAACAATGACTAGATACACGGATATGGATCGATGGTAAATGAGTTTTCGAGTATGTATTAAATATACCTTATAACTGATAGATACTCACTGAATGATCAGTAGTATAAGTATAATATATACACCTATGAGATCTAAACTTTATATATATATATTATATATTATTTTATAACTCCTTTCGTTACGTTATCAATAAATAGTTAATATTATATATATATATATATCATATATATATATATATATATATATATAAGCTATATATAATTTATATATTTTATACAAATATATACATATTTAACTATTTCATGGAAAAACTATAAATTGAATGAAATTTTGCAATTAGGTCATTTATAAAGAGAGAGTGAAAAATGCAAGATCTAGGTATTTCGAAATTGTATGTTTGATATTATTATATATAATTAGACGACTAGAGTAGAGAATTATTGGGTGTTTTACCGAGACTCATTATTGTTTTAACTGACTCCCGTACTACTATTGTTATCATCAAAAGAGAGGTTGATAAATGCGTTCCTACTCACGGGGTTACAATGTTTTTAATATATAAATGTATTCTTGAATATTGAGATTAAATTATTCATTATATATTACAATATATATATTAGTTTATATATTAAAAACTATAATTACAAGCGTTAATAAGGTAATTTAATTATGCTATTAAGTTATATAGTATATTAGAGGAGATGAAATGATTATTTATAGTATATATATATAAAATATATTGATTAATATAAATTAAATAGATATATATATAATATATACTAACTATAAATACAACTATTTTAAAAATTAGAATATATGTTATAGAGAGCAAATAATAATATAGCTTGTTAAATTCAATTTTACTAAATCTTTGATAGATATAGCTATAGATATATATATTATATAGTAATGTATATAATAGTTAGGAGATTATAATATGTATGCGTTGTGTGTGAAATTTTCTTAAAGTGAGATTATGGGTGTTTATAATAAAAAATATTAAAATATAATATTAAATAAATTATTTGAGATATAATAATATAATAAAATTAGAGAGTTATATGAGATAAAATAATATATATGAGCAATATATATATAGATATATATTGAATATTAATAATTATGAGAGAAGTAAACTAACTGATATTAATTACAGTAGTCTTTCTCATAAAAAAATGTAGAAATCTGATAAATGATTCATCAGCCTCTGAAATAGTTAATGTCTTGTGTTAGTTATGAATATATATATAATTATATATATATATTGTGAATATAACAATACTACTATAGTGATAAATAAGGTAATATGGGGAGTGAGCTAGGACAAGTAAAGGTAAAGTATATTAAATATGGAGTCATATGTACATAATAATTCGCTGGAGTATACCAAATATAATTTAAGTTGCCTATTATAGAATATTATATATATTAAAGTATTATTTCATTATATATAGAGTATATATATATATTATATATATAGAAAGTAATATATAAATATATTTAACTAAGAGAATCAATATATTGTAAAGGTCCACTATTCAAAAGGTCTTTATTTACTATAATATTTTTGATAGGAAAATAAAAATCGTAAACGATTGTGAGTTAGTATTCAGTAAGCGAGCAGAGGAGCTACACACGAAACATGATATGTATATGACGTAGTGATAGTTTTTTATATGAAAATAATAATACATTAAATCTTTAAATATTTTAAGGATTAATTATATTACTAGTAGAATATCTAAGTATGATCATCCAGTGAGTATTGTAAGTACTGAGTTACTATGGTAGGTATATAATATAATAATAAATATATATATATATTATACACGTTATTACTATTATACCCTATTACCTATATGATAAAGCCTCTATAGCTGAAGGGAGAACCTTATAGAAGAAGATTGCCGGAATCCTCAAGCGAAGAATTAGTTGAAGAAAATAAGGCCTAAGAGATTAATTCGTGTGTTTTGTTTAGTCATGTATGTTAGTGTGTTCGTATCGTCATGGATTAAACCAAAAGCACTTTGCTATACCTTTATTTAGTGTGTGGTAATGTGTTTGTTTTGTAATGTGTGTGTGGTGGTGTGTGTGTGCTGAGGAGCAGAGTGATAATATATCTATAAATAGTATCTTATTGGACGTATATATGTATTATTCTTATATATATATACTCAACTACATCATTGTTCACACTAATATGGCCAGAGCTTAATGAGTCCTCCAACCAATAAGTGTACATTCATAGACTATACGCTTTATAACTCAATTAATAGTAATATATATAATAATTACTATGAGCTCATATTACAGGAGGCCCATATCACACTATATATAATATATATTTATCACTACTATAACAAATATGAGGTGATAAACATCACTAAAATAATGGGTATATATATATATAAATATAGTATATTTCAATGAAATACACACCCTGAGGTTTTATAGCATATAAACTCTATTTTGAAATTAAATGAATTCTTATATTATATATTTCTATATTATATATATAATATATCATAATTAATCAAAATAATAAGGACATTTTAAAGTGGTTGACTCCGTTAATATAGGTTAGATTATTAGGTTAAGTTATAGGTTTAGGTTAGGTTTGGGTTGGTTAGGTTCAAATAATTTACTGTAATTTACCTCATAAATTTTAAAATAAACAAATATCTATATTTATTTGATTTTCGCTCCTGGAGTCATATATATATAATATATCTATATCTGATAATATATATCTAATATTAATATTCTCTAAATATAATATATATTTATTACTATATTAATATACTATATTATATATATATATTAAATAAAGATATATATACTCATTAATATATATATTTATTATATATGTATTATATAAAATTTTTTTATTATTTATTAATTAAAATAATACTAATTCTTAATTATAATTACTACATTAATTACTACTTACTTATCATGAATTATATTATTTTACGTCCTAGGCTGGCTATTTGGCTGAGTAGTGGCACAGAGGTAGGAACAAATCGCCTACTTGTTCCTTTAAACCTTAGTGATGCTCAAAAAATATGAGGTTAAAATGAATCAGCATATGATATAATAATATCTTATTAAAATTTAAAATATTTTTAAAATATCTATTAGCGATAAATTAAAATACTAGTATATAAATTATTATAAATACATTTATTATATTATATAATTATATATATTAATAATATAATATATATATATATAATATAATATTATATATATATATATATATATATATATATTAATATTATTATATATATATATATAATATATATTATATATATATTAATATATATATAATTAAATAATATTATATATATATTATATTATTATATATTAGATTTCATTTAAAACTGCATAAGTTTCTATATCTGCGAATTCTGAAATTCGAATTTCTTTTTTAATAGTTAGCAGTAATTCGTAGAAAAATTTGGATAACATTTATTATTACTCGAAGTCTAAAAATAAGATTTCCTTATTTCACTCTGAGGCTAGGAACTGTGATTTGTGCCCTTAAATACGAGTCCGTAGCTATTCATTTTTTTTAAATTAATCCCCATGTATTAAATTGCATTAAAGCAGAAATAATTACATAATTAATATTATTAATACATATATTATATATAATAATTAATCTATTAATATTTTTATGCTAACCGCTTGATCATACTCTTATTTTGCTATTATTATGGTAATTCGTAGATAACCGATCGCTATAACATATTTGAACAACAGAGTGCATTGAGAGACAAGCGTTGTGGTGTCACGTCAGCGACCATTCTCTTCTGACGGAAGTAATTATGCGTCTTGCAAGACGCAGCATTAGTTCCGCTATTATTTATATAACTAATAATGTGAAGTGATTTTGTTGGAGTATATTTAGTTATACTATATTATTACTGAAAATTCTTCTATATTTCTTATATCAATAACTAATTTTTTTTTATACAAAATTTTTGAGCGGCGAAGAGAAAAAGAGAATAGAAAAAGTTATATATTATAAATAAACCTGGGTAATATTTACAGTTCACTTCAATCATTTGATTTAAGTTTCATTAAAATTAAATTTTCTTTTTCCGCAGTCGCTTTTTGTGAGCCTCAATTTTGAACACTTCGAAATAATGTTATGATATTATAGATGGAAATCATTGTAGTTATTTATCATTTGATCTCCGTCAGACATACCAGTGTGTACGTAATATATATTGTTATGACGTGACCTAATTGTGAGTCTGTAAATCTATTACGTGATCCGTTTTTATAATTTATAATTATATATATTCTATATATTAATATCTATCTATAATATATTATATATAACATATATAATATATAATATATATATTACTAATATATAGATATTATTATTAAATATATTATATTATATATCATAAAATGTAAATATATTATATATATATATTATAATATTATTATAATATATTTTATATAATTATCTAATATAATATTAATATAGTATATATATAATTATATTATATATATTAATATATTAATATATATATATATAATTATATATATTATTATCTAATATATATAAATTATGAATAATATATTATAATCGATTTTCACAGAGTTATTTTTGCATAATCGGCACCGAGATACGGAATTGCTATTAGTCTACGCATCGCACTCGCTTACCTCATCCGTATTGACGTCTGTCATACTACTACTGTGATTGTGATGCTATGTAACAGTGATGGATATAATTTTTTGATCTATTACTATCACATTATTAGAGACAACCCTCTAGGATATAGGAAAATCTGACAAAATTGCAATAACTTTGGAAAAACTAATTTTATATATATCAAATTATATTTTTATTCTTTCAAAATATACTCCGATTTAGTTTTTTTTTTTTTTTTTTTTGTAATGGAAACAATTTTAAAAGTAAAAAATATATGTTAAAATTATTATTTAGTTGATTATTTAATATTTATAAGGTTACTTTATTTATGAGTTTTTAAAAATGATTTACTCTTATATGTTTATCATTTTTATTTTAGCTGATTATAATATTTTTATGATATATTATTTATTTTAATGTACGTTTTCATAATTTTATCTAACAATTTTATCCTGTATATATCTTTACCTTGTTGAGATGTAGAGTGACTAATATGATTGATTGATATGGGGATTACTGTAAGCTTTAAAGAGAAACATCAGGTTATAGTGGAGGTATAACATACTACACATATAATACTTATGAAACAGTAGAAGCGAATATGTCTTAAAAAAAATTCAAGCTAAAAATATCACACAACCTTTGTTCATATCTATAGGCTACTGTTTTTTATAGTTTTACCACAATTATGATATGACAGTTCATCTCTTCATTTCTCAACAGATTAAACCATACGAAACTGAGCGATTGCTTCTACAATAAAATAAGTAGGATAAAAAATCTGTATCTTTGTAATTTAGTTTTTATGAACTATAGTTTTTTGTAATTGAGATACAAATTGATAAGCTATTACAACTATCAGCTCATATTTTCCAAGTGGTTAAACGTTTTTCAGTTATAGCCCTGCGACACATGGTTAGGATATTCAGTGATCAAAATCTTTTCATTTTTTTAACTAGCGCGCGTTGAGAGACCCCTAACCTTGTCTAAAGTTGAGCCTCCTATATTGAAAGTAGACTAATGACTCTGTTATTTATTTAGATGTTCTTCGGCATCTACTACGCCGAAGCGGTGCTAGAGGCTGAAATACAAAAAATTAAGCTTGTTTGTAAGCTGAAACTACAGAGCCGGGGCGGAGCACTGTAGTCGCGAGTCGAAGGCTTGGGTGATAACTCGGAGTCGATCTAAGTATCGCTTCTGTGTTCTCTTACTCTTTGTATGCTAATCTCATCAAGTAAGGAATCAGATGATTTATTAGTCAGGTAAGTGAGGTACCATGGAGTCGGAAGTTCGGAGAGTTTATAGATGATCAAATAGCCGGATACAGTAGCCGGATAATCGAGTCCTTTTCTCACTGATTTGCTGGCTCCAATTAGAATCATTAATTCAGAAAATTAATATTACTCTAGATTTTTGTAATGAATTGTTGATAGAAAACCTGTACATGACACCTACGTGTTTACTACGTTCTTTGACACACACTTATTATGAGTTTGTGAGTTTATTTTCAATACTAATTTTCATACATTTAATTTACATTAAAGATTTATGTTATAAACTTTTTCCTCGCGTACTAATCTTATTAATTGTAACTTTTTTATGGTCAGGTCTGTATAAGTTTCAATGGAGAGAGTAATGCCTGTATCAACAACTGTTTAGTTTTTTCTTCTCTATATATTATATATACCAACTACTCAACTTCGAAAGAGTAATCAAATTAACTCTTATAGATTGCATTTAACAGGATAATTGCCCATTTTTAACCTCTTTATCCCTGCATTTAAATTCTTAAAGTATTGTAGATTTTCTATAATTTAACAGCTCACACATCATTGTTTTATTGTATTATTGGTAAGTATATTAAGTAGTACTATATATATAAATACCTTATATTTTAATTAATTATGCAAAGAGTAATGTTCAAATTAGTGTGACCATACTTTACGATACCTGTAAATAGTGTTTGATTAAATATCTTATTTCAACGTCACTTTATTGTATATTTTTTTATGATATATATTAAGTAAGTTTTTTAATCGTGAGTGAATTGTCGGAGGATGAATAAGCTAATAGGATAATTTTGTATATTTACTTGAATGTAGTAAATAGAAAGGAGAATTATAATTTCAGACTAGGAAATGTATTTTCTTAAAATGTTTTATATATATTATATATTAGTATATAATTATATGTATTATATTATAAATATTCGTATTAATATATAATATATATATATTATATATTATATATATGTTTATTATTTATATATTGAGGAGCAATAAAGGTTAAATGATGCATAATATAGGGGTAAATAAATGGCCATTTATGACTGACGAAGTTCCACCAAAATAGTTTTTGTATTTTTATATTCGAGTATTAATTTAGCTGCTAATTGACTAATACTTTATAATTTAAAATGTGATGTAAGATCGAGTAAAATGTTAGAAAAGAAAAATATTGGAGCTTAAATATTTGAAGAAGATGAACCAAATTGTGATAAGTATATATAAATAATGTTACTATAATGGTACATATTATTTTATTAATACAGTATTAATATAATATGCATAATTTCTTTTTACATTTAATTAATATTATCTATATTGAGGTAACACACACACACACATCTAAACGTTATTTATATTATATATATATATTTAAGTTAACATTCAGTGCATTAAAGTAATCATATTATTATAATTAATATATATATATATTATATATATAGTTATGTATATATATTATATATAGTATATAAGTATATATATATAATATAATCATATATTATACGTATTATATATATTAATCAGAATGCTAATTATTGTTAATGAATTAATGAATTGTAGGAGTTAAATCAAAACTTTAGTGTCAATAAAATGTCAAATATTTAAAATATGAAAGTAAAGGTACAAACTTTTGTAATTTAATTGATTTTTTTAATAATACTAAATCTAAGTATAAATAAAATCAACTTATATGAATTTTGTAGATAAAAATACCTTTCAACACTATCTGAAAGGTATTTTTGTAAGTCGAGGATGTCTATGAATAGTTTGAAAATAAAAGTATATTTAAAGTAGACATCCAGGTTAAATTTACAACTAGCTAGCATATTTGAACGTCTAGAATGGGTGCCATAATCAGAATAGGCACCGAGTTGCAAGAAAGAACCTACGAGTTCGATCCTTGTCGATGCTTAGATATCAAATTACTAGGGAAGTTTATCTTACCTAGAATTCTCTCTCTATAGAATTACTCCCTCCCTCTGTACACAGATATTTTTTTTTAATTATTTACGTCTATTTTTCACAATATATTTGTTGCAGACGTGGTCAATAATAGAATTTACAAGTATTTTTGTAACCCCATGTATATTAATATTATTAACTATATAATATAATA
The DNA here is from genome assembly GCA_015478945.1 of Trachelipus rathkii. Classification (NCBI taxonomy): domain Eukaryota; kingdom Metazoa; phylum Arthropoda; class Malacostraca; order Isopoda; family Trachelipodidae; genus Trachelipus; species Trachelipus rathkii. Next base: position 19,247 of record JABUQX010109565.1, read on the forward strand.
TATACTATATATACATATATATAATAATAATTAATATTATTATATATATAGTATTATATATGTGTATTAATAAATAATTTATATAATATATTCATATATATATCTATTATATTATAATATAATATTTATATTATATTATATATATAAATTATATTAAATATTATAATATACTTATATATATATATTAATATATATAATATATAATTAAAATATATATCAAGTATATTTTCCTTATACTTTCTATCTTCTATCATCTTCTACTTCCTTCTATATTTCAGGTATGTACACGCAAGCTACGTTGGGTCTATCGGGCATTCGGATATAGTAAAGCAACGTCAATGAAGAAAATAGAAAGAAGTCGGAACGAAAAGGGCCAGAGTGGACAGAGCGCAAGAATTGGACTACTCTCAGTACCATGTGGAATTAGTGGGTAACCTAAAACGAACCCAATCGCAGTCAGGAGAAATCGCCGCTAGAACAAGCTGCGAGGGGCACGTGGCGGATGTATGACCGGAGATCTTAACTTTTTTATTTGAAGATCAAAAAAGATGATGAAACATTTAGATTTAATCGTTTCAATGTACAAAGAAGGAGGCTTCATGTCGCGTGTGGCTCCTCACGCCCTGATGTAGGTGCACTCGAACCATATTCTTCCTCGCACGAATAGGCTGAATAAGCCGTTTCCATGCACTCCTGTTTAATTTTTAAACTTGCAGTACTATAAATACGACAATAATATAATAAGCTTTCGACAATAATCTTCCATTCGGTAAGTTGAGTCCACGTTTCATAAGATTGTTTTAATTCTAACCTTAGCCGTCTGAGTATATGCCAACATACCGACTATCTACTACAATTTCTCATTTCGCTTAAATCCAACGCGAGAGCTTATACTTTTATCCTTTCGATATTTCAATTAATTAGATGATGGGTTTTAATGTTTGCTCTCTTAATGTAAATATTGTAGAATAAATATTAACCATTTGTCATACATACTATAACCCAAATTTATTTCTGGGATTCTTATAATTCAAACCAGCGTTTTAACCTAATTTCATCTTCTATCAACTAAGTTGTGGAGACATTCGATCTAAACTCTGAAAAGAACGCTTCATTCCTCTCTTATCATTGCTCTCTAGCCCTAGTAGAAGGCACTTACACGTCTTAATGATTGAATCCATGAAACATGCATAACACATCTGTAACTTGAGAAATCTTACCCATGTCTTAAGTACATGAGCATATAGTGCCTCGCTCTGATATCAATAACACAGTAGTATCATGCATATTCCTCATAAGTAACCACCACAGACACTATTTCGAAGACCTTACGTGACCTTTTACAATGCAGGCCAACCGAGTGGCTGATGTTGCATCCTAGCCTAGATCCCTGCCATTTTCGACAAGAACTGTTCGCTGGTTAGAAATCTGCATCGTACGTTTCCCTATCATATTCGTTCAATTTCATCCAACATATTACAGTGCCTTGGTGATCCTAAATTTAGTAAGAAAAGCAGACGAGTTATTAGTTCCAAATGCTAGTCACTTCTAATCTAACGAAAAAAATGACAACATGTAGTGAGTGTCCTGCACAGCTACACACAAACATTCAAGCGTTTACTCTTATACAGTGTTATCTTTCAAGCCACTTCCTTACACGACCATGGCCCATTCGCGTCGTAATACCAATGCGGCTCTGTAAACTACGTCTTCGAGAGCGCAGAGCTAGAAACATGAGATGATTCGAGATAGAGAGGAATACCCTCGTACCAATCTCTCACACATCTAGTCTTAAAACATCATCATATCTAACGGTTCATCTCAATATTCCTGAACATGCTTGGATTAACTAGAACCAAACCTGAGAAGTCTTCATAACACGCATTCCATATCAAAATTGAATAACCAAGGAAGCACAGACAGAACCTAGATCCTCACTGTTGCACGCTGTAAAAATGCGCAATCCCGTGGCTACAAAACTACTTTCATAGTTATTTCCATAGGTATTTTCACAGCTATTTTCACAAGAAATATCATAGTTACTTTAATAAGTACTTTAACAGCTACTTTTATGGGGACCTTCACAGCTTTTTGACAAGTATTTTCAAAAGTTCTTCATAGGTACTTTCACATCTTCCTTTATAGGTATTTTCAAAGGTTCTTTCATAGGTACTTTCATAGTTCATGAACAGCTACTTTCATATACTTTCTCGATTTTTTCATAAATACTTTCACAGCTATTTTCATTTTCATTTTTCAACTTTAAATTTATTACATTACAAAGGTACATTCACAGCTACCTTCATTGGCACTTTCTCAATTTATTGCAAAAGGTACTTTTACAACTACTTTCACAGGTACTTGCTCTTTTAGCATTTATAACAAAAAAAATACATGACCAACAATATTATATAACAACTTATTAATTGCTTTGACAATCTCGCTTGACCGACACTAACCATTTGCGTCATTTTTATGATGCTATGATGAGTAGAAAGTCTACTTCTTAATAAAGGAGTTTACTGCACTTTCAGGCAGTTAATACTAGAATCCAGAACAAAGGTATTTATCTCTTGCAACTTTAAAATAAAATTTCACGCCTACGTCATCTTTCTATTATAACACAACGGGACACACAAACGCGCACACATAGACAATACACAATCTAAGAGTATAGATTTCTCTATATTAAAGAGGTATCGATAGAGGTATAGATAGATTGATAGATAGCAGTATATAGATTTCTCTATTAATTAGGCATTAATAGATTTTTCTAGTTAAAAAGGATAAAATATAATAGATATTGGAAATCATGCTTGATGATATCTATGAAGCTCTATTATCATTATCAGGCTATCGTGGGTGGCTGAAAAACTCACAAATAGTTAGGGTAATTTGCACCGTGTTCGAAAATGTTGTCACTGAAAAAAAAAAATTAAACTATCCCATGAACAGCGGCAAAAGCATTGGCTATACAAAAAAATTTTAACTGCTCCGAAAATTTATGTCAAGCAGATAATTTATAAAAAGTTATCGAAAAATAATTTTTAATTGTCTACTTTTACAATGTTGCAACAAAATCTGGCAGTAGCTTGGCACCAAGACAAAAAAAGCGAAAAAAAAAAAAAAAAAAAAGCGAAATCCTTGGAATAATACCTTTTCGCGAGATGTTAACTAAGTATTTGCTTGATCTTTTGTTTGATTTAAATTCAGAATTAATATTAAGGAATCTTCTTATAAAAAAATATAAAAACTTTTCAAAATCAACACAACCCACCAAATCGAATTCCCCGCTCTTTTATGCAAACGGATCAACATTTCATTACTGCTGAACAACCAAATAAACTCAATATAAGAAGTCCTTTGAGTTGTGTGGAGTTGTACTAAAAAAGCTCATTAAGTGGTATTGTTTGTCCTTATGAAGACTAAGCTTTTCAAATTTGCTACAACTCAACTTCCCATCATCAGTAAGAAAAGGAATACAAAGTTATTCATTCAGAGCAGTGGACTCCCAAATGAGGTACGGTATAACCCCGTGGGTATGCAAAGTGATATCTTGCGGGTACGTCAATATATTATACTATATATATATATATATTAATATATATAATATATTATATAATATATATATATATATAATTATATATATAACTATATACTATATTATATATATATATATATTATATTATTATTATATTATATTGTATGTTATATTAACTTAAGGTCTAAAGGGAGGTACAACGTAGACATTTATTTCGTTTAGGGGCTACCCGATCATAAAAAGTTTTGATATTGCTGAATTTAGAGAGCTAACATTTTTCTTTATAGGAACACTCATACATGAGAAGCTAAAAACTTCTTCACGATAACATATTCAATTTATCAATGACGACAGCCACCTTATACATAATATATATATTAATATATATAATATATATTTAATATATATATATATATATATACTATATACTATATATTATATAAATATTATTAATATACATATATCATATATATATATATATATATATATAATACTGATATATACTATATTATATATATATATATATATATATATATATATAGTATATATATATTATATTATTATATAATATATATATATATATATATGTATATATATATAATATCATATAATATCATAATATATTATTCAGAATATATAATATATATATATTTATATTTATTATTTACAATATTATTACATATATATATATATAATTATAGTATATATATATATATATATGATAATATATATATATTATATATATATAATATACTATATATAATATATAATATATATATATATATAATTATAATATATATATATATATATATATTATATAACCAGAAAATATTTAAATATATATATAAATATATATATATATATTAATATATATATATAAAAAAATATAATATATATATATATATAAATATAATATATATATAACATAATATATGATTATGGGGAAGGACGTAGGCTGCCGCGCCGAAAGCATGCAAAGTACCTTTCCATTGGGCGATGCCCCACTGAGTGTCGTAGGTTGAACTGGAAAATTTCCTTTTGGCATTCCCTTGCTCTTGATGTCTGGTCGAGCTTTTCGCGCCGTCTAGCGTACACACGAACATACGTTGGATTGTTTGGTGGACATGCTTTGTGAATACTTCCAACCCCACCCCCCACCACCACCACCATTCCCCATCCCCACCCCAACTCTCCCCCCTTCTCTTCTCGACTTTCTTTTAACTAATTTTAAACAAAATAGAGAAAACAAAACCCGTCTCGGAGATGGTTGGAATGGCGATATCCAAAATATGTTCATCGTCCATTGATCTCACCATAATCATTGAGAGATTTGACGGGCACCGGTGATAGTTATGGTGACGCCAGGTCCCACCGGCTTTCTTTGCTGCACGGTCTCCTCTTTCCTTTATTTTAATTTCCACTTGGTTGAGCACCGCCTCTCCTCCTTCTAAACCTCACACCTCTTGTTCTTGACCGAAAATCTGCTGATTGAGCGCTCCGGCCACAAATCATACACCGATTTCTCTTACTGGCCCTATCTCCAATTTTTTCGAGTTTCTAATTTAGAGTCTTCGGAAATTCTCTCTCTCTCTCTCCTCTCTCTCTCTCTCTCTTTCTCTTTCTCTCCTCTCCTCTCTCTTCTCTCTCTCTCTCTCTCAGCATTCTACAGCTAAATTCATCTACTCTGTTTATCTACCTCCTAACTCTACTGGCTAGCCTAAATTTTTCGATAATCTAAACTCTAAAAAAGAGAGAGAATATTCTCTCTTATTCAACTTTTCTAAAATGTTCGTTTTAGGTCATTTTTATATCACCACAGTCAATAATGGATTTCTTATGTCTTTCAAAGTACAGCTTTTGAACTTGCTTTGTATTTCTCTGCCCAGATCAAACTTGAGGAGATGGCGTAGCTCCCTATCTACCCTTATCCCTTCTACCCTAACTTAACCTAACCTAACCTAACCTAACCTAACCTAACCTAACCTAACCTTCTTGACCACTTCTTAACTTGAAATCCTTCTCTTTATATTGTTAAGCTCCTTCCGCCCATGGGATCCTCCAATTAATTTTTTATACATGCCTGGGGGTAGGCAGAGGAGGATCAGGGGCAGGGGGCAGCTTCCCCCCTAAATTTGTATTCATAATGACTAAAGAGTAGACTGTGTACATTGTCCACCAACTACAGTACACAAAGCATTTTGGTGTCGTACTTTATCAGACCTTTTACCCACTACAAGCGCATGCATTCATGAAGGATAGAAAAGCTAAACAATACCATAGGGTAGATGCACAGCAGATTGCGTGCATGCATGGCAGACCGCTCGCTATATCTATAATTTATGTCCTGATGGTATCTGCACACAAGATAGTTATTTCGATTAATATGTTTTGTGACACACGAGACTTGCCTTTAAGTGGTCAAGATCCACATGAATGCGTTTTCAAGAACTTGATTCACATGAGAATTGAGGCTGATGTCGAAAATTTGAAAAGGCATATTGAAATAGGCATGAAAAATGTCACATATATGGGCGTTGTCAGGAGAGGGGAGGGGCAGGTGGCACTTCCCCCTCTCCATCAAATTTCGAGATGAAATTATTTTGAAAATTATTAAGTAATGTAAATGATTTGCGAGTTTATTATAATTGTACTTTATTTTCAAAATTATAAGTGTTCAAAACTAAAAATGAGTGTCAACTACATTACTATTACTACACTACAACAACTACTACACTACTACTACTACTACTACTACTACTACTACTACTACTACTACTCTACTACTTTTTAATTTTTTAAAAAGATGGTTAATAAAAATTGAAGGTTAGTATTTGAGCCGTTGATTTTTTATCAATAAAAACTTGAGAATAAATTCCAAATTCTCACCCCGATTATTTCTAAAATATCAAAAAAAAAAAGTGGAATTGCCATATTTGACAAACTCAAAAACGTTCATTTCGTGCCTTTTCCGTGTTTTCTTTAATTTAAATTTTATTTAAATGTGAATCTCGACTTTAAGCAAACGCCAATCAAAACTTTTTTCGAAATAACATGAAAGTTAAATCTCTCTCCTCGCTCTCTCTCTCTTCTCGCTCTCTCTCTCTCTCATTCTCTCTCTTCTCTCTCTCTTTTCTCATCTCTCCTCTCGGCCTCTGCTCTCCCTCTCTCTCTTCTCGTTCTCTCTCTCCTCTCTCTCTTCTCTCTCTTAATCTCTCTCTTCTCCTCTCTCATCTTCTTGGCATTCTACAAACTGAAATTCATTGCTGACTTTGTTTATTTATAACTCCTAAACTCAACGACCTAGCACCTTAATTTTTTTTCGCAATCTAAAACTGCCAAAACAAATAAGAATAATTCTCTCTTTATTTCTCACCTGTTCCTGAAAAAAAATTCTTTTATTGTCATTCAGCCTTTTATGTTTACCACACCAATTGTTGGATTCTTTTACAGCCTTTCAAATGTAAGCTTTTGAATTGGCTTGTTATTTTCTCTTATCCGAATTCAGGACTTTTGAGCAGGCAGATGGGTTTGTAGCTCCCATCTAACCGCTTATCTTTTTCAACCAACCTTAAGCCCCTAACCTAACCCAACCCTAACCATAACAACTACCTTAACCCTTTTGACCCTTCTTAACTCAAAAATCTTCTCTTCATATATTGGATTAAGCCTCCTTCCCACCTATGGGATCCACCAATTCATTTTTTATTCATTGCAGGGGGGTAGACATCAGCAGAGGAGGATCAGGGGACCGGCGTTTCCCCGTCCCTAAATTGTATTCAAACGTCTAACAAGAGCCATACATTGATGACATTTTATCCACCTAACTACAGTACAAACAAATCATTGTGTCTCCGTACGTTAAGAGTATGTATAAATATCAACTAGAATATTAAATCTCTTCATAAGCAGCAGCAGTCACAGCAACAAGATTCTTCATGAAAAGCTATAAAAAAAAAAAACCAAATGAATAACAATACGATAGATGCACAGCAGGTTGGCGAACATGCATGGCAGCACCTCTCCGCTATATTCTGTAATTTACGAATGTCAATGAATGGTATGGCTGCACAACGAAGCGTAGTCATCTCGAGTAAAATGTTTTGTGTCACACAAGACTTGCCTTTAAGTAGTCAAGATCCACATGGATGTGTTCTTAAGAACCTGATTCACATAAGAATTGAAAAGGCTTATTGAAATAGGCATGAAAAATGTCACATATTATGTGACACTTGCCCCTCCCCCTTAAATTTCGAGATGAAATTATTTTTGAAAATTATTAAGTAATGTAAATGATTACCGAGTTTATAATTGTACCTTATTTTCAAAATTTTACGTGTTAAAAAACTAAAAATGAATGTCAACTACTACTACTACTACTACTACTACTACTACTACTACTACTACTACTACTACTACTACTACTACTATTATTTAATTTTTCAAAAAGATTGTTCATAAAAATTGAAGGTTAGTATTTGAGCCTTGATTTTTTTACTCAATGAAAATTGAGAATAAGTTTCCAAATTTTCACCCGATTTGGACAAAAAAAAAGTGCAAAATGCCATATTTGACAAACTCTAAAACGTTCATTTCGTGCATTTTCCGTGTTTTCTTTAATTTATATATTATTTGCAAGTGAAGGAATTCGAAAATCTCGACTCTAAGCAAACGCCAATCAAAACTTTTTTCGAAATAACATGAAAGTTAAACTCTCTCTCTCTCTCTCTCTCTCTCTCTCTCTCTCTCTCTCTCCTCTCTCTTCTCTCCTCTCTCTCTCTCTCTCTTCTTTCTTCTCTCTCCTTCTTTTCTCTATTTTCTCTCTCTCTCCTCTCTTTCTCTCTCTCTCTTCTTCTCTCTCTCTCTCTCTCTCTCTCTCTCTCTCTCTCTCCCTCTCTCTCTCTCTCTCTCTCTCTCTCTCTCTCTCTCTCTCTCTCTCTCTCTCTCTCTCTCTCTCTCTCTCTCATAGATAAGATATATATACAGAAAATCTCATTGATTCGATTAAACATTCAAGGTACAATTCTTCATAAAGTCTAATTCAAAAAATAATTTTTTTGGCATCATAAATAAAACCTCTCGATTATTCATTTATTATTTCATTCAATCAATATGATATTTTTAGAGCGTATATAATTGGATGAGATGCATTTTTTCTATCTACATAAATTTTTTTTATACCCGACCGTTTTGTCGCTGCTCACGGGAAAAATTCAAAAATTCAAAAAAAATTTCATGAACAGCGGCAAATCGGTTGTTTATAAAATTTTTTTCCTAAATGACTAACGAGTATCTTGACCAAAGGAGCTGAAAAAAAGAAGGCAAATTAATATGCTACCATCTGAGTCGGACAAACCTAACAACATAAGGCTTTGTGATCAGTGTAGTCACTGTGGTACCATTCCTTAGTGATCCTTACAACTTTGCTTCAATTGGTAGATTATTTTTTTTATGAACAAAAAGAAAAAAAAATAGGTAGTGAAGAATTTCTTGTTTTATTTTATCAATTGGCTGAATGGATGAGAAAACTAGAGTCACAACAATCAATAATATTCCAAATAATGAAGATTTTGTTGTAGACAAATAAGATGGTTCTTCAATATAGCAGTGGACGCGTTGGCATTCAAATTTATCGAAGGAAGTATAAGAAAGCGCCGCCCTTTAACTGTGCAAATCACATGCTAAATATTGTTCTGAATGATTTTCATTGTTTCAGAAACACGTAATACAATTTCGACAGCAAAGGATATTAATCATCTTATTTGGTGAATATTTTCTTCGAAGATCTCATAAATCCCATAAATCCATAGATCCCATAATTGCTGAGGTATTGGCATAATGAAGAAAACCTTTGTTGGTATCGTCCAAGGGTTGTAAAGGCTATCAGAAGACTATGGTAATTCAACCAGAAATGTTATCTTTCAGCTACACTGTACCTCATGACGGAAATAGATCTTTGATCCCGAATATCTTTAATAGTCTTATAGAATTATAGTATTCTGCATTTAGGAATCTGAGGTACGAATATGCCTTTTGAATTCAAAACAGCAGTAGATATTGTAACAGTTGTTCGAACACATTAAAAGATTATTAAAATTGAAGATGCAAAGAATCGATCTGCAGTAACATAAGGACAATAAAGTAACCGATCGAAACCCGCCATATTCAAATATGGTGAATTTAAAACCAGTTGCGGCTAAAAGATATCGCTGTAATTTCTGATGAAATTTATCACCTGCTTTGAGCGTTGCCATTCCACCCTTTTCTAATGCCTCTATTTTAAGGAAAATTTTAGGGAAAAAATGGTAACGTTATCTCATTATATAATTGAGCCAATTCTTTAATGAGGGAAACCGGACTTTGATGCAAACTCTGAGATGGAAAAGAACAACCAAAAAAACGCGATGACGAAAGAATTAGAACTAGCGGAACCGTGGTAAAAGACCAATAAAGATTTTCTTCCATCTAGGCAACGGTGACTCTGCACATTTCTCGCTCAACTATACACACAACATTAAATAACACCTTAAAAAAGGTTCATTTCTTTGCATTTTTACGAATGTTTATTTTAAAATTATATGATCATTGCAAACTAAGGAATTGAAATCTCGACCTCTTAGCACATGATTTTTGAAGATAAATTTAGCTACATTGCAAAGAGTATTTCTAACCCTGCGCATGAGATTCAGCCTCATGTCCGCAAAGCGCATCTCAGTGGAATACATATGCACGCTGAGGTCTTTACTGAAAATCGAGTGCTGGAGAAGAAGGAAAGCTGGCGAGACAGTACTAAGAAGATCTCACGAACACAAGAAAACTTGCTCTTGCAAAGTCCAAATTATAATATATATATATATATTATAGTATATATATATATATATATATATATATACTATATATATATATATATTCAATATATATTAATATAAATATACTATACTATATATATATATATATATATAACCCCAAATAAAAATCTTAAACCTTCTACGTCTCTTGTCTCATTTGGCTTTGATTTGGCGTCTGAAGAGAGTAGGCAGTTAAGTGCCAAACTAATTCCCCTACAGTTCCTTCAGTTCCTCTTACTTATCTAAAGTAATAAAGCTTTCATTTTTCGATTATTCATTTTCTTTATATTTACCCTTTGACTTATATATTTGTTTAAACATATAGTATATTATATATATATATATATATATAATATATATTTATATATATATATATATTAATATACTATATATATTAATTATATATCTTATATATATATATATATATATATAAATAAATATATATACTATATACTAATATATATAAACTCATGAAAAAATGTTTGCCCTCCCATCACTATAACTGAAATCCTGGCTAGGCCCATTACTATATATATATATTATCTAATAATTTCAGATAGTTATATACTCATATATATATATATATACTATACTATATATATATATTAATATATATATATATAATATAATATAGTACATATAATATATATATATATATATATATATATATATATATCTCCGTTAAACCCTTTCAAGTAATTCTGTAAAAGAGTCCACTCAGCTTCGGTGCCTCAAAACTGACATCGGATGTTCGATCTGTACTTCTGTGATTTCTAAAAGTATTTGTCCCCAATTCATTCACTCAACACAGGTGTCTTGCTATGTACAGAACGGCTCGGCACCGCATATTTGGGTGGACTCCCACTACTCAGACCTGAAAAGGGTGGAAGTTCTAGACTTGTCCGATCTGTATTACTCTAACTCTCGAACTAAACCTCCAACCTCTTTGCTGCCGTATCGAATTTTTACACCCACTATCCTTATCATCTTCAAACTCGTAATAATCGATTAACTCCTCCCGCCAGTGGGAAGACTCGAATGACCACTTTCATTTTTCAATTAGTTCAATAGTTTATCTGAATCCAACTCTCTCTTGCCCCAAACCTAACGTCATGCTCTTCTACGTGATGCCACTGACCTGGTAACTTATGGAACAATCACAAACTATATCTATATTTTTAATCACTCTCTATAACTTAAACAAAAACTTCTCAATGTCATCGTGTATTGGTTGGTAATCGATCTGATGGTTGATTCGCACAATCCTCGTCTAGATTTGGGTTTTCCAGCTCGGTGGCAAGGTCATGGGGCCTCTCAAACTTTTTCACCAGATGGAGAGTATAAAAATAAAAATTCTGTCCCTCATTAGCACTCCAATTACGCGACGAATAATTTACCTCACTTACTCCAAATTTTCTTCATCATTCAGAGAATGGATCACAATTTCAATCAGAAACTCTTCGTCGTCCGAAAGCACAGAGAAAATGGGGAAAAAAGATACATTTAATCCATAAGAAAATAGTTCATCAATCTTATTTCTAGTTTAAAGAAAAAAAAAACTAGAAGAACTTCCTTTACTGTTATATGTCGATTATCTTCTCAAAGAAGGTAGGCAAATTATTAAAGTTGAGTTCTCGATTTGTATGTTCTTTTTTAATACAAACAATGTAAAGTTAGATTAAGTAAAGTAAGGGGTAAACTATAACAGTAAGCAGAAAGTTAAAGTAAAAAAAGTAAAGTAAGAAAGAACAATATCAATGTACGCGTCCCGAAATTTGTGAAACAATAATGTTGAGTTTTTTTGGAAATATAATGCCTCGATCCAACTTACAAGAAATTATTAATTTTTGATTTACGCAATACTGATGAAGAGCATAAGAATGGCCCTTCGAAACCATGTCACGCGTAACCACAATTAATAACTGTAAATTATCACGCGTAATCATTGTCGTTTATCTGCAACATAAATAACTTATACTTACTATATAGATCACATATAATATAATACTAACTACTAATAGCTATAATATTACTATATAATATATAATACTATATCTATATCTACATCTATATATACTAGTATATATCTATATACTATATATACTATATTAATATATATATATATATACTCATAATATATAGATAATATATATATATATATATATATAATAATATATATTATATATATTATATATATACTTTATATATAATTATACATATATATGTAATATATATATTATATAATGATATAATAAACTAATTATATGATATACTAATTATATACCTAATAATATATATATATAACTATATATATAAATATATATTTATAATTTATATAAAAATTCTATAATAAATATATTTATATATATATATAATATATATAATATATAAGTATATACTATTAAATATATAGGCCCCTAGTATATACTTCCATTACTAACCCCAGAGTTTGTGGGGTGCGGTGTGTCAGCAATACACACGGAACAGAAAAAGTCAGTTGTGTGAAGATATGCCAATCGAAAAAAGAGAAGACCAGCATTAACCATGCCCTTTTATACCTTTAACACGTCGCAGTCAGCAAAAATCACCCTAGAGGCTTTTTTCAAACAACCGTGCGAACCTCACTGTGGGGGTCGCTCAATGATAGGGTTCATTCCCCGGGGCAAAAGGACCACAAACAACCGCCTTACAAAACGCCCGTCACATCAGTCCTATTATGCACCTTTTACTTCTCGCATCTAACAAACACATATAATTCCCTCCCGATTCAGGATACCTTCACTTACTGACTCAAATCCACTTTCTTGCGGTATCCTCCCAGATAGGTCGACTGTCCAGCCAACGACTTCACCACCTATTATCCGCTAACCAAGCCAGACTATATCCGATCTTCACTATGAACCAAAACCTTCATCAATATGCTGCTCTCGTTTATTTTCTCATTTTACGCTTTCTTTCACGAACCAAAACCCACCTCCATATTACCACATTCATTCACTTCATATGATCAATTTTCTATACCTAAAGGCCTCCAAGATTGTTCATTGAGCCATTAACCTAAGATCACTTACTCTATTATTCGCAGACCATCAAGCTTTCAAACTATTTATACATTAACATACGATGGACACAATACTCATGCAAAAACTCTAAGGCACTCAAAACTTCAGTCCCCCATTGGAAGCATCCCACACGCAAGGATATTCATTGCACAAGCCCACCTTCTATTCATTGCACTACTTTACAATACTACCTCGTGACCATCATTTATTCCGTTGCCTTTTCGTTTCTCCAACATATATCCTAAATATCTTAACTCAGACTTGTTCCAGTTATTCACCACCTAACATGACTTCACACCTCGATCGCCGCAATACTACCATGCTACTACTAGATCATTTACATTAACAATGTTTTTTTTAAAAAAAACAAAAAAAAACCAGATATACTTTTCTTTATGCGTTGTTTTTGTTTTATTATTTTACCAATACATGAATCAATAGGTTGAAATGACTGATGAATAACTAAAAATGCAATTCATTTTTTTATAATATGGATATAAATGGCATAAAATGTAAGAAAAAAATAAATTTGAGTTCAATAAAAAAATAATGGTAAAAATGAAACTAATTAAATTGATATTATATATATAATTAACTATATAGAGTATATATAGATATATACATATCATATAATATATATTATATATATATATATAAAATATATATACAATTATATTTAATATACATAATATATATACCTATATATATTAATCAATTATATTTCAGAATAACAACAAATTAATTTGCCAAAGAACCTTTTAATAATAATAATCTTGTTCTGCAATATTTAATATAATCATATTTAATATATTATATATATATAATCATATGTATATATATATATATAGCTAATAATATATAGTATATATAATATATACTATATATATATAATACTATTATATATATAAATATATATATATATTATATTATATAATATATATATAATACTATTTATTATACATATATATTATACTATATATACTAATATAATAATAATATATATATAATATAAATCGCGTATATAAAATATATAGAATAGCTATATTACAAATAATATACTATATTATAAATATATACTAATTAATAGTATATATATATATATATATATAATATATTATATATATTAAATATATGATCATTATTTGGTATAAAGCCATTTCTATATACTATATTCATTATAATTTTTTTTAGTATACTAAATTGGTTAATTATATATATATAGTTATTATATATAATTAATTATAGTTAATATATATAATGCATATTATTAATATATATATATATTATTAATTAAATATTATATATAGTATATATCTATATATATATGCATTAGTATAAATTTCATTAACAAAAATTAAAAATTTTGGTTAGTATTACCAAAAAAAAAAACATTGTTTTTTTTTTCTTATTATAGTTATTCTTTTTTAACCAAAAAAAAAAAAAAAAAAAACCAAAAAAACAATTTGTTTTAAACCATCTGGTTTAAACCATGCAACTCTGCACTCGACGCACTTTCGACCAGAATACCAGCATATATCATCCTTCACCATGCCAAATTAATAAAGCAATTCCCTTATAATCTTCTAACAGTTACCCTTATTTATCCCCTTATCCACTTATCACTTATATAAGGTACCTATACTGCTTCCTACCAACCCCTTAAACTATACCCTCCATAAACGCTTATCATTACACCAACTTCCAAAATGACATTCAATCAACCATCTCCCCTCTGGTTCTTGATCATTTCACAAGTAATTCCATCTATGCTTGAACAATTTACCATTCTTCAACTTTCTCACTCTCCCAATTACATCCACCTTACTAGTTAAATCATCCCCAAAATACCTATTCCTTCTTGCACCATGAAAACCAAACACATTCACTTCATTCACCTCTTCAAATTATTGCAATGTTATTGGCAAATTTAATTACAACGATATTTTTAAAATCCGCCACTCTCTCACAATCAATATTCATTCAGTTACGAAAGCACCCATCCTCTTTCTTATTTCTAAGCAGATTCATTTTGAATTCTCATTCTGTAAACCTTTCGCGACTTTTCCTCCAGAAGAGCCTTTATTGCTTCTGTAAGTTCCACATTCCTCCTCCTTCCAAACTGTTCATTTACCTTATTTTTCCTTCTATTTGTGCATCTTTTTGTTTTCCTTTCTTGATCCTTATATAATTTCAAACACCTTTCTTTTGAGACCTCCATCATTTGCATCTTTTAGTACCATTTTCAACCACTCGCTTACTTTTTTACTGTTTAACCGCTTGCACCACCGTCTGTATTCCCACCACTCGCTGCTAACATTTTTACTTCACATTATAGCACATGCCACATATTCTGCTTGAACTTACTAACAAACGCTTCCTTCATTTAGGTCCAGATTTGCTCAATTTCATTCTGTGTTCAACATTCAAAACTGATTTATTTTGGCAAGCGCTCTTACACTACTATATCCTTATTACCTTGTTCAATTAACTTCTCACTCTTTAATTCTTCCCACTTCCTTCCTTGTCACCTTCATTTCCATCCAAGCCAACTCTAACTTAATCTTACATAAAACAATATAATAACCCGGTAATGCCATCCCTAGCCCCCTCACTGATTTAATATACAACAGGGATTTATTGATTTTGACAAACCACTATCCATGAAGTTTGATCTTTTTCATTAAATAGAAAACATGCTTTGGTGTCCCGGCAGAGACATTGTGAATAAAGTATTATAGAAATAATCACGATTTCAGGTTTGTTGTGGTTTTGATTAATCCTTGTGCTTGTCATACTCGCTTCTCATTTAGTCTTAAAAATTTTGAAAAACCAATTCATTCTCTCTTCTGCTCAAAAGAGGCCACATTGTATTGTTGGAACGACAACGCTTAGCCGAACTAGTCGTATTATAATTTAGTTGTCTTATTTTAAGTATTCCCCCACCCTGTAGATTAAAATAATAGTGAGTTTGAAATTAATTATAATATTTTCGGATAAGAGTCAGGTTTGTAATTAGACCTTAAAAACAAAAAAAAATTGTTTTATAAATATCTTATATATAAACATAAATCAGGTATACCTTGATATGATATATATTATATATTGTATATATAAAAATTAATATATTATTTAATATTATATATTAATATATTATATATATATAATTATAATATATATAAATATAATTATTAAGGTATTTGCTGTAGGATAGTTGCATTCTTTCCTGATCCGCGGCATGCGGAATTGCGGATAGTGAATTTATTTCACTTCCGCAGATGGCGGAATCGGGATGCGGATTAGTAAAATCAATATGACCGCAGACTTTGCGGAATGCGGATGCGGATATTAAAGTTTTTAGAGTTTTTAGCCACAGGATACTTCACAACAGACACACATATATAGTAATATATATATATAATATATATATATATATATAATATAATATATATAACTATATATATACTTATATAAACATTATATATATATATAGTATATACTTATATTATATAGATAGATATATATATATATAATATATATATATATTATACATAAATATATACACTATATATACTCCCGTATTACCAGAGTGCAGGGACGCGTTGGACCATCTTAATAATTCCCAGAAAGATCCGCGTATTGTGAAGCTTCGATCCATTTTGGAAAAAGGTTACATAAATTAATGCCACAAATTAACATTCCAAGAATTGAGTGTTCAATAACAAACCAGCCTTCAATGGAGACAGCAGGATGATTTGGATTTTTCGTTCGTAAATAAGATCTGCACCACTGAAAGGACGCTCACTAGCTACACATGTTAAAGGGCTTGCTAAGATTTTTTTTCCTGGCGACTTCTGAAAGATGTGGAAAGCCTTTTTACAAACGTTCAAATGAATGTCGACTTTTTATTTGATCCTGATTTCAAGCTTTTTCTCTTTTTGATACTGCTTCGATCAATGATATAGATAAGTCCTTCTGACACTCATCGAACATCGCCTGCTAATTTTGTGCTAGAAGCCATAAAAAACGCTTCTAGGATTCGACCAGATCGATATCGCTAATAGATAGCTTAATCTCAGTGTCTGTTTCCTGTGATTCTTTTGCTTTTATTGCTAGTGATAGTTTCCACGCACTTGTAGCCTAGGCATTTCATCGCACTAGAGCATCCCCCAAATTAATCTTTTAACAGTCCTGTGAAACAGCCGCGATTCAAGAAAATTTGTGTTTATGTTATCTAGGATTTTAGAAAATAGTATCCAATTGCACATGTCGTCACGTTTTGCAGCATGTTGAACATCTATTTATCTATCTCCCATCATGACTGTCTTACTTTCATCCTTGAAAGTCCGTACTTTTAACTAATATAATATATATATATAATATTATTATATATATTTATTATATATTATATATATTATATATAATATAATATATATATATAATACTATATTATACTATATATAATAATATACTATATATATAATCCATATATACTATATATTTATACTATATAATAATATAATATTAAGGTTGTGCACACACGATACTCATATAGTAATCATTGATGAAATACACGCTGATCGCGCGAAAAAAATTTATGGGATGAGGTTCGCGATGCGATAGTGAAAATGCGGATTGAGGTGATGGATTGCTGGATAGTTGGAAAATTGATGGATTATCCGCATATGGCGGTTATGCGGTGAGGCGGATATCCTCTTACACTTCTAATATAGATATATATATATATATATATATCTATATATATCAGTATATATATATATATATTATATATATAATATGGGTGGTATATATATAATATTATATAGATATATATATACTATATATATATTTTCTAGTATACTATATAATTATATATTATATAATATATATATATATATATATATATATATATATATATATACTATATATATATTATAATATAATATTAGTGATAGCACGGAAGAGTAATTTTGGCCCGGAGGCCGGAAGGAGCCGAGGCGGGAGAATGAAAATTCTACATTCCGGCCGAGCGCCGGAAATAAATCTCCATTCATATACTTACCTTATACTATATATAATATATATATAGTACTTATAACTATATATATATATATATATATTAATATATATATATATATATATTATATATATATATATATATAATAATATGAAAAGAGTTGACGCTGAAGCATGCAATTATTATGCACCTTCCTCGTCCGGATCTAAGTAGTATACGTACTTAGAGAAGTTAGCTACTTGCCTTGAAGAAGAAGCTAAACCCGTGAGGGTGTGAACTACTGTGCGCTTACCTGTGAGTACCATTACTAATCACATAGGACAGCCAAACAAAAGGTTCAGAACATGTTTGTTGGTGACCTTCAGTGGATCATGATCTTGAAGAGAATGTTCAGTAACGTACATATTATGCTGACAAAAGAAACTATTGCATGCCTTTACGATCCAAAAGTGGCCGAAAAGAAAACATTCCAGAATCGCAGACCACAGACATGATGATCCAACGTGGTCCATACATCAGTCATTTTGTCCTACCTCATTAAAAAGATTTCTTCAGCCTACACTGTTCGAAATAACTGATAAAACAAAGAATCTTGGGAACATTAATGAAAGAAGAGCCACAGAAATTCGTATAAAATTGGAATTGATGAGTGTTGGACAAGTCTGCCATATTTCTTTGTTAAAAGAAATGGGATGTAATCATAAGTAGAACCATGTAGGGGCACAATATAATATTCCATCACAAGGAGGTACTTTCCAGAAGAGATTATCCAATACAATTATATAGTAAAAAGTGTAAAGAAAAAATAACACTTTCAGTGCAATAAATATTCAAGCAATCTTCACTAAATTCTAGTCACACAATTTGATTGTAACTTCAGCAATAAAGCTTATAAGTACCGGGTCAGGGCATTACGGAGTTATAAAATTTCATAAGAAAGTGAACATTACAAAAATCAGTAGATTTTAGTGTTTCTCGACTTCAGAGAAAGTCAAAGGCTAAAAAGTGAGGACACTTAAGAGCTGGATTTAAAAAAAGAAAATATTCATCTGTTCCTAAGATATAACGCACCAGCATACAAAAGGTCCATGAGCAAGCGACAGGTGTTCATAAATGAGAACATAGTTTATTCATTCTAAAGTTCGTTAGTATCTGATGCATCACGTTATCTCTGGCAATGTTTAATTTAATTTATGTACGAAATTTGTAGATCATTTTAGTTGATCAACAATTGCTAGAGTTAAATTGTATCGTGTGTTTAAATTCGAATTTCGAATTAAGTTAATGAAGATAGGTGAGCTAAAATTTGTTTGTATGTGTGCGAAATTTATTGCAAAAATTGCAATATTATATATGTATGCAAATTGCGTGCAGAGAACACATGCTGTGATCACCTCATAGTCCTTTCCTAGTCTCAATCCGAGAAATATAAAGTATTGTACAAGCCATTTGAAGAATTAACTAAACGAGCGAGTGATGATGGATGTTGATTTATCACTCTTGTAAAAACCACTGCAGTGTATTGCATTGCACAAAAATATTATAGCAGACAAATTGGCAAGAGGATAGCGCGGTAAAAACTATGAAAGATGAAATTTTAAATTCTGTTACTGAACTATGGTGGTTGCCATTAAAGAGAAGAAACATTATTGAGCTTGCAACAGTCTTAAATCCACAATACAAATTTGCCCCCTTTGATATTATTGATCAGAATAAACAAAAAATTCATGCTAAAGAAGAAGTAAAACTCGTTTATAAAGGCTAAACCGCAAATATTACGTTAAGTTCAGGTTCTGATTCGAACAAAATGATGATAAAATATCATTCCTACTCTCTCAATCTGAAAAATGAAACGCAGATATTAATAAGGAAACACATTCAATTTCTGGAAGTGCTTTGATACCACACTCACACACAATCGTTAGAAGAAAATGAAGAAATATTCAAGATCAATCAAACACAAGCGAAACTGATACCAAAGGAGAAAAAAGTAAAAATGCAAACGTAGAAGCACATAGGTAATCAAACATGAATATAAAAACATACTATTCCAAACCCTATTGTGACATATTTATGCATAAGCATTAACTCTATGGAACGAAAAATCGGATGGCTGATCCGACGTATGGTGGTGGAAACACGCAAAGAACAATCTCTTTATGCCTGATTGCTCTAAATATATCTTCAA
>JABUQX010109566.1:0-30000 GCA_015478945.1 Trachelipus rathkii
CCTATCATATCCCTCTCTACACCCTTTTTTTGTCGCACCACAGACCATTTTCTCTGTTATTTCTGAAC
Organism: Trachelipus rathkii; assembly: GCA_015478945.1. Taxonomy (NCBI): domain Eukaryota; kingdom Metazoa; phylum Arthropoda; class Malacostraca; order Isopoda; family Trachelipodidae; genus Trachelipus; species Trachelipus rathkii. The sequence goes on from JABUQX010109566.1 coordinate 69, forward strand.
ATCCTACATTGATTATACGGACGACCCCCTAGTTGAATGTCGTTCAGTTATGATAAATACAACGTGTCCGATTATCTGTCTGATCGCGAGATATATAGTTGGCGCAGAATTAAAGTCGATAACTCTTTTCGGGAGATACGTTCTGTATCTAATCAACCCAATTCTCTATTTTCAGTTATTCAAGTTTGTGATATTTTCAGAGCGCGCTAATCCCAGAAATGAGGCCCTTCACCTGGACGGACAACCCGGGTCACCTAGAACGATGATACTAAGGCATAGACTCATCGAATGACACCTCTATTATTCTGTATTCTCAGATAGTGTTACTCTCTTTTAAGCGGTCTCTTGACCTCTGTTAGCCCTATAGCAATTTGTTTGCCTATAGTATAGCTAATACCGTAGACCCTTATCATCTGTCGGGCTTGAGAACATATCAGCGTACTACTGGCTATACAGTGGGGATAAGTAGCAAACCGCGCAGTTTGTCATAAGCACAGCTCCTTATAGCGACGCCTCGTTCTTTTCCAGCGAGCGCGCTCCGTGATTATCTGTGCACCTACGCGAGCCCGTTTCTTGACGTTCCACCGGTACCGGAGTCTTTAGGACTGACTTAAATTGTATGCACAGTAGGCCTGCAACGATGATTCGAGTGCACAGCAGTACTGTAGCAGTCCTAATTCCTGCCTGGACTCGTCCTGTAACTTTTGCCTTTACCAGAAGACCATATCCAGTAGTATTGCCAAAGTTGCCTAGTACCTTATCGGCGAAGTGTTGCCATATGGAGGGTCACATTGGAACCGTAAACCGAACGTCAACGTTGGAATCGTAATTACCGATTCACACTTAACAAATTGTTGTACAGCGTTAAAACATGTGTAAGTAAACTCAGAGAACCTCATCAGTTTGATCGGCTAATAATATATGTCATGGTCGTACACGCACTAGTATGCAAGTACTATACATCTAGTACTTATCCGCCGCATGTCTGCATGTTTGTTTAGTTCTAATCACATTCTAAACAGATTTGTTATGAGTTTTCAGAACAAGTTTCTGAATAACTTAACTCTTGTCAACTCTTCTCTTATTTCTTCTACTTTATTGTAATTCTATGTATAAATACGTATGGATATATTGATATAATGATTATTATTATTATACTGATCTCGTTATTTCTTTAATATTAAATTGCTTATTAAGTAAACATATAAAGAATTTTCTCATATTTCTCTTTCCGATACGGTCTTCTCACTCATTTTACATGTGCGATTCTTTGATTATGATGAATTGTTATAATTAATATATGTAATATTCTAGTAGGTATTATATATATGATCAGTCTTTATAGATTCTTTCATATCGCTCTGATAGTCGGCAAATATGGTCAATTCTGCTATATATAGTATATTAGGTTCATATATAGCCACATAATTAAATTTATGGAGTCTGAGTATATCTTAAGGTGTAATCTTATAATAATCATATATTATATTTTTGATTTATATTATGTGATATGATTATGATTAGATTAGTTTTATATAATAAAAGCCACATTGAACAATATATTCAAATTTATGTATCTAGTTAATTCCTTATCATTATATTGGTGATAGTATCAGTTTATTATCGTCTATTTACTGAGTATTTCAACTATTGTTCAAGCTTTTACGATTACTCATGTGATTTACTATATTTCAATCTCATGTCAGATAAACAGAACTTGAGAATGTATTCACCAGACAGTTATTGTTATTCCTGTATATATGAGAATTAAAATTCAACGATCGTTTTGAGTACTTTGTGTTTCACTCTATTCCGAGCGATCTCGCTGCCTACACCACTTCGTATAATACATAAGTAAAAAGTTCTATTATTTATGCACACATAATAAATAATTATTAGAATATTTTTTAAGAATAACGTTCTTAAATTATTAATTGATATATAATAAAAGAAATGGTTATGTCACGATAATATTTAAATAATTAATAAGGCACTGTATATAAAGAATATGAAATGTTGGTATTAATAATTTTGGAAAATAAATGAAAAATTTGATCATAAGCAGATAAAATTTTAAATAAATAATAATTAAGTTTAGTTATTTTACCTTACCCATAACAATTTTAGTCATCGCACTTAATATTTTAAGAATATTTATTATTTAAATTATTATTTAAATTTAGTTTAAAGACAAAGCCTACAATACGTAATATATATTATAGTTGAGGATTATTAATATTGTCACTATTAAAGTTTATCCCCCTAGATTACAAGTTTTGGGAATTGTATCAATTTTCAAAAGAACTTTAAAATATTATATAATTTAGAAATCTATTATTATTTCTTGGATTATTATCTAAATATAGTATATTAGGAATGAGTTTATATATTAAGAATAATGACTATTAACGTATGAGATGTGATATTCAATGAGTTAGATTTTTATAAGATCACATATTAGTCAGTAAATTTTAAGTGAGCATATTAATTATTTATTAATAGTTTATTACTAAATTTAGATCCTTCCTGTAATATGATATAGTATGGATATTATGGATCAGTATTTAATATTATTTCCTGAAAGAGTTTTCAATAAATCATATATAAATATTCATAGTATACATGAAAATAATGGATTAATGTTTAAGATAAATATTGATTATGAGAGAAGAAACATGGTTATTTTAGTGGCCCTATATCACACATATATGTGATTATATTAGTATTGGCTACGTAAGATTCTATATGATCACAATGCATATAAAATGATAAATTCTATAAATAAAATCTTAACTAACCTTAACTATTTGTTTTTGAACTATACGAAATTATTTTGGTGTGAACTCTACAGTATACTATATTTCTAGTATAATAATTATTGTGAACTTGATCTTATTCACAGATATAGTATATCAATACCTTTTATATACCTAAAGATTAGAAAGATTAAACATTAAACAATACGTTTTAATGCTATAAGATCACTAATTGAGAACAAAGTTATGACAATAAATTTATATTTAAAAAATATCCAATAATATATATTATATTAGCATGTTTTTTTAAGACAAATATTAATAAAAGAACACGTTATCTTACCAGTATGTACGCCAAAAATTTATCAAGCTAAACCCATAAAAAATTGAAATTTTAGATATAATTAGGTAATTGATCAATTTAATATATTATTATTATAAAATATATTAATATATACAAATTTTAAAGTATTAAGTAATAATATCAAGCATACCTATTTTAATAGCTACTAGTATGTATATAGACTACATTTATGTATTTATATAATAATAAATAATATAATTATTAAGTAGAATATCTTAAGTAATATTTGACTATTATATGACTACGTAGGCGCTTTACGATATAAAGTATGAGAGCAAAAGTAAATATATCGAAAGATAAGAAAATGAGATATAATAAGCGTCATTTAGCATTGTTTTTATTCATTATTATTTATATCTTATTATTATATGTTATGTATATTATTTTTTTTGTCGCACTTAATCATATGCACTATGTTTTAGAAGATATATTTTCTGAGCATAATTTTACTGATATTTGTATCCCATGTTGTATTCTTATGGCTAATTTTACCAGGCATTACCTAGTGGCTAAAAGACTTGCCATCGAGGCCCGGCCACTCCTGGCCGCCAACCCACTGGTCCATGGGGTCGTCATTTTAGCAGCCTCATCTCCCGGACGCTCGGGTCTGGGTAGCTCCTTGGATAATGTGGATTGAGCGACGAAAGGAGGGGCCAATTGTTAAAGGCCCGCTTTACAGCGACTTCTCTCCTGAATCAATAGGAAAGATAAACTATCAAAATCGGATCTGTCTAATCGCAAAGCGTATTTTTCTACGAGCGGTTTGAATCTGAGGAGTCTCAATTATCCAGCAGAGCTGATACATTATAGAATTTGGGTCTTCCTGCCATTATTTCTCCTAGCATCCTTCTTAGTCTTTTATATTATAAATATTACCCCGATTAATATATATACTTTTGTATACTAATTATATATATATTGACAGATATTATACAATATTAACTAAATTATTCATCCAATATTTATATTATAGGTAATTAACTAGGACTTTAGATTGTAAATTGAGTAAGAGCCAAACTTTAATATTGATATCCACGAAGTATTTACCATACTAAAATCAGCTATTATTAACTCAGAAGTATTTAACTACAGCATAGTAATTTAGGATACTGAGTGAATATAATAAGTTGCCTAATATTAATTGAGGAATTATTTAATTGTTTAATTTTAATAGTTAATATAATTTCTTCATACGATAATCAAAATATTATTACCACTTATAGAATCTATATTTTCAAAAATAGTTTTATTTAATGATACTAATATAATTTATAATTATTTTATATCTTTTACACATTACATCTATACTATTATTTTATAGTATTAGTATCAATATCTTTGATAAAGAATTATTTAATAATAATCATATTTATATATAATATGTTAATATATCTTCATAATATATTAGTAGTATAGTATAATATATCTCTAATTGAATTATTTTTTTTATATTATATCATCATAGTAATATTTTAAAATTTAAATAGATAATTATTGAATATTGATTTAAGTCATTTATTAATTTCAAAATGGACATAAAAAATGTTAGAATATAATAAAGCAGGGCTACTCTTTTTCAAATTGTCTAACACTTTAAAAACTATCATAAATCGAAGGTAATGCCTTTCGAAACTATGTTTCTTAAAGATTTCTGTATACTGAGCACTATATTATCACTATGTATCAACATATAGCAGTATTGGTCCTTATGTTTGTACTGTTGAGTTGTTTCATTGTCATAGACTCACAATAACAGTCACCCATTAAAGTGCTGTAATCTCCCAGAGACCTCAGGCCTAGGGTTATAATATATATGACATTATCATCTGAATCTACAAAGAGAGACAAGAGCCTTATGATTTTATAAGATCTTCTCAGGACTACGAGCGACTCAACATCATTGCAATCTCGACATACAAGTGGCAATAGAGATTCATAAATTCGATTTGTATTTTCTTTCATTTCCAGAACAGAAGTTTCTAAAAAAATACGTCTTGAACTCTGTATCCTCTATAAGTGCGCACATGGGGTTGTTAGACGTGATTTTTTCTGATTCTTTTTACTTTCTTTCTTTTCCGTTTTGAGGAGTCAAGATATAGTGCATATATAGATGCACGTCGAGTCGTTCGCACTATAGTCATGCTTCTAGAGATATCTATGTGTTTGGAGGCCGAAGGGGAAGATTTTCTAGCGTTCATAATTTTTGTGCGAGGATGTGTCAGCTAACGATGCTAATGATATTTATGGAAGTCATCCAATGCAGTTGTTATTATGATTGAGATTTTTTTTTTTTTGATGATAGCGAGTGGTCTAGGACTTTGTTATCTCGTCCTCGTAGGAGGACCATGTGTTAAGTGGGAATTCAATGGGTGGTCGTTAGTCTGCACCGGGTAGACGCGTCACAAAGGGTAAGGAACTAGGGGTCCTCGAGTCTTCTTTGCCACAAGATAAGGTTTTACTCAACTGACTTGGAATGTTAGATGTGGAAAGCACTTTGATTACTTGATGTGATTATTTCATGTATGGCGCGAGGCGATGGGTAGACATCTACTACAGTTCACGTTGGGGGAGATTTCTTTCTCGATTCTTCGAGCGATTTTGCTCCAAAGTACTAGTGAAATAGAGAGATCGTTCATAGTATGCATCATAGAAGAGTATCATATATGAGTAATGTTATAGTATATCTGCTCTGGTTAATTACGTAAATCTGTGCGAGATGTTTGAGGATGATAGAGCTCATAAATACATGGAGAGCGCGATATAGAGTAAGCTAGGGAAATCCCTCCCGCACCAACCAATCACTGAGAGTGCGTTAACCCTAGACATTGGTGCTGCCAGCGAAGAGCACGCGCTTCTAGAATGTTGATAACTTAAGACTCAAAGAAATAGTAAAACCCTTGATATTTTTTCGACGTTGAACCTTATGTGGTATACAAAGCACTGATAACAGATAGGTCTCTTCTTTTACGGAGATACATAATTTGTGTACATCCCCGTTTATCTACAATATGTCGTGTTCGGCTAGTGGTTGAAATTGATTTTTTTGTTAATGAGATGATATTATATGCGAGATATATAGATCTTCACTCTGGTATGTTGGTCAGTACACATAGGTATTTGACGCCGATCCACTTTGTTTTCCTCTAAGCATAGTTTGGTGATAAAATATTATTCTAAACGTTGTGTGTATTTGAAGAGCAAGACTCTATATTCTATTTTCTTTTCTATATCACGTAGTATCTCGGAAGACCTTTTTTTTAATAAGAATCAATCCTTATGTTTTGTTTTTCAGATATGCGCTTCGCTTTTGTTTTATATATTGGCGTCTGTTATCAAACGTCATAATTTCAATCGTCATTCCTTTATGAAGCTAGTAATGAGTTGCAAATATAAATGCGCACTTAAAACTAGGGCGCATGATAGTTTCTTTTTTATAAACCATTCACCGAGACAACAAACAACACTAGAGCTACAGCTATTATGGTCTCGAAAAGCTTCGGATAAAGCGTTGAGACAATGCGACAAATAAGTAGAAGAACACTGTTTCCGAAAGAGTCAATTGCATTATTGGATATCCTAACGATCGCGCAAAGGAGTGAATTCGAGGAAGTTAGCATTGCTGCTATCACCCTTACTATTATTGCTAGATTATTTAATTGAGATTATTGCTTATGAGTCTAACTATTTAATCACTTTATATTATTATATGCTAATAATACTGAGACTATAAATACTCTTATTATGTATATTTTAATACAGTAATAAATTTTATTTGAGGAACTGATACGTTTCAATGCCTTAATAGTCAAGTAAAACTCATCGAGCAGTTGCATGCTAAACAAGTGTGAATATGTTTACTGAGAGCTATATCTGCTTACTGAGCTTTAGAGTCTATTATTCATAGAGCTTTAGTGCTTTAAGTGGATTTGTAAAAACTATAAAATTTTATTTAATACATATATATATATAACTACTCATTTAAAATATAACTGAGTAAACATTAATCTAGCATTCTGCTAATAGTGCAGTTAGAATTATATGTATATGAAGTCATATTACGTATGCATTAATTATATTTGTAGTAGTGTTTGGAGACTATGTTTATAGTATTTATAGTTTTATTAAAAGTTATTTATATAATATAATATTATATACATAATAATATTTTTCAGATTTCAATATCGATCTCTAATCGCTGCTCTAAAAAATGCTGTCACCTTAAATAAGATTTTTTTTTATATATTCATTAGTTTGCATAATTTTTTTATTTTTTTTTTAAACTATTTGTTTTTTTTTAAATTAACAAAATGATATATATTATATATATATAGTACTACCATAATTTATTAGAAATTTCTCCTATAAAGTATATAGATATTGATATCTATAAGAATAACTCAATCAGCTCTATATAAGCGGCTTACTCACTCTTATATCCTTACTGCCAGATGTTGCATCGTTAAATGCACAAACACATGATAGTCAAAAACATCAAATGAATATTTCTGGAGCACACATAAATCATAGTCTCAGAAAATCATCAGTTTGACACCTGATAAACAATTGATTATCTTATTTTATTTATTATTAGTAAAAGTTACACTGCTAAACGTATCTCATTGCATGTCCAATTAACTAACTCTCATATATATTTCGTTCGAGCATCGGGTCATACCACTCTATTCATACAAAGTTAATAATTAATGATATCCCCTCGGGCAGATAGGATCGTCACTCAAATGGGCAACCACTAATATGGAGATTTATGCAGAATGTATGGGAGTACTTTTAGCCACAGCTTAGGTAAAATTTAAGCCATATAAATATAATGAATTAAAAATAATAAATAATTATCTGAGTCAATTAATAAGTGTTTAATCGAATAATCTTATACAGAATAATCAAAATAATGAATAAATAAGAATGTAATAATGATAATCAAAAGAAAAATATAATAAATAAATAAAATAAAAAAATAAAAATAAAAATATAATGCATACACATTGATCTTAACTTTTCAAAAATATATATTATATCAATAATATAATTTAGGTAACCTATGCAAAGATTTTTATATAGATTATATTAAATTTTAGAGAATATTATAATGTAAGATTATAATAAATAAATTATAATAAATATATACTAATCATATTATTTTAATTTCAGACTAATAATAAAGTGATGAGCTTGTTAGTAAACTTAGAATATTATTTAGTTAATTTACTAAAATCATGTGTATATAACTGTGATTTATTAAATATAATTGTTTATAATATATCCTATATGCAATAAACCTTTAAGTATGATATTTGAGATTTTTATTTTATCATATGAATTAGTTATTATTATAAGTGTGAAATAGTATAATAATATATATATAGATTGAATATATTAAATAATAATATAAGTATAAATATATATATTATATATATATATAGGTATTTAGTTCTAATAGTTTATGAATCAGTCATTAATTCTCTGAAATCTATTTCGCTCTGGTCAATTCAATAAATTTCAAAATTCATGAAATAAAAAGTAAACAATGACTAAGCTTTTATATAGAAAATTTATTTTAGTATGTTAAATAATATTTGCATTAATATATTCAGAATCAAATTATTTACTAAATACATATATTTTTCTTATAAAACTAACTTAATACTTAATAATTTTCCGAACTTAGAAATTTTTTGAACGTTGTAAATCATTTTCTAGAAATATACTAAAGATCGATAGATTATTAGATACGGTTTTGCCTATGTATGATGCTAATGTGTGTAGTAGTACTTTAGTGGTAGTTTATTCATATATATATATAATATATCTAATATATATTATTTTCTATATATATAAGTATAATATTATATAATTACTAATATATAATATAATATATCTAATATCTATATATATATATTATCGGAGTGTGTGTACATATATTGATGTATGTCTGATATCTGTTTCGTGTAATACGTGGTTGTAAATCTGCTTATATTGATAATATATAATTATTTATAATATATATAAGATAATATATAAGTAATATATAATATATATATATATCTATATATAATATAATATATAATAATAATATATTTATATATTTATTATATATTATATATATCAAAATTTGTATCAATGATTTTTTCTAAATCAATATCTAGATATATATATTATTATCATTATATATATATCTTAATATAAATTATATCTATTAATTATATATATATATCTATATATAATAATATATTTATCTATAATAACTAATTAATATAAATAGTGTGGAGGAAGGGTAAATGAGATAAGGGTATAATCGTCCGTAATTATTATAATCCTTCTACGAAAACTATTAATACGTAACGATTTATATTACATTATATAAGCGTATTTATCGTAAAAAGAATGTAGCGTAGATAAGGTTAAAATCTAAGATTAGTAGGTAATTACGTGTAACGTAACTAATATCCGTCTTACTATAACCATTCCATATGTAGGAATGAGTATACTAAATCTATATTTTTTTAATTCCTTTTTCATATGATAATAATATAATAATAACTGATTTATATTTTAATATATCATGTATATATTAGGAGCTACACTTATCAGATAACAATTATCAATTGGGCTATAACTTTGTATCCTAATATTAATCTATATGACGATGCTGCAAGTGTTGCACGGTCTTGTGTGTGCTGTGGTATGATGTCTAGTATGTACGTTGTGCATGTTATGTGATGAGTGTGTACGTAATATTATGATGTGTTGTATATTCTGTCGAATGTATGGCGGTAGTTGTCCGTGGATAGATGATGATACTCTCCCAGGTTCGATATTTGTTGTTAGTCGTTTTGATGTATAGATCTATGTCAGAATTATGAATATGATGTGTGTTGTGTATGTCTAGTAGTGTTATCTGGTGCAGTTATTCGTAGTGTTGTCGGAGTGTATCTAGTCGTATGATCTGGCGTAGGTGTAAGGATTAGTGGCGTGGTTATGTTCTGGTTAGTGTATGAGTTGCGCATGGGCGTGCGTCATGTATACAGTAGTTTCCTTATAGTCAATCATAATACCTATTGAATAATAGCGATCATTGTCGCGACATTCAGTATGTACGTCTTCTTACTAGTATGCGTATAGCGCCAGCATACCCGACAGATAATCGTGAGTCCTGAGCGTCAAAGCTTTCTGTGTCCCTAGCAATTTGTTAAGTGGTGAATCGTACATATCTGATTTCCTAATAACCGTGTAAGTATATCCGTTTACGTCGCTTCCAATTGATACTCTATCATCCATATGGCACAAAACATATATTTTCGTACCGATTGTGACTATATTACTCTACCGATATATAGTATGGCTCATTTCTAAGCGAATCTCAATTGAGTTATATTTTAATCTATTTGTAAAGAGCCAATGATATATCATAAGTGAGTAAGAGCACCCAGGAGAAATAAATTTAAAGAGCAGGCAGTATTCATTCGTAATTATCAAACTAACCTGGTGACTGTTCATGTGATGTTATGCATATGGATGAATCGGTAGTAGTATGCTTTCGAGTGAGTGAATAATACACGAAGCAGGATGTGTCGCCTGAAAGTTTTTGAAGTTTAGAGATGATGATTTCTCAATTGTATGTAGAGCTGAGAATTAGCCAACAGTCTTAGTTGTTACTCCTAGATTATAGGTATTGGTATCAGAATAATCTTGCTCGCAAGTCAGGAAGTGTTAGGACAAAACTCTAGTCTATCGTACTGAGATACAATGCAAAGGTATAAAATCCATCAGTAAAATTAATTGAAAACAGGTGGTTCAATGATTTTAGAGGGTGGAAGGCGAGGAGAAGATGTATTGTAATATGGAATCGAGAAACGGTTCTCAATATTGTACTGATTGAACTAGATTTCTGAGTTTATTGTTTGTCGTTGTACAACGTTCCACATCACATTCATTATTATGAGATTTATGTCTCGTGAACATAACTCATCCTTGTTGGTTGGGTTCCACGCTATTTGGGTCCCTTAGGGTAGGTTATAAGACGTTGTACTACAGATCCTTGTACTCATTTTTGATAAGTATATCACATCACATATGTGACAATTAGCAGCGATTCTGATCGCTTCATTGTACATAATTTTATACAATAGCCTTAGTAGTACTCTAGTATACTTATATAAGGGTATATTAGATATATAATAAGTATTAAATACGAGACTATGATATCGTTAAGATATCATCACCTTTACATATTTAAGTAATCGCATTAGTTAGTATAAGATATATTATAAGAGTTAGTAGCTAGTATAATGTAGATTATGAGAAGTATACCTAAACCTATAACTTTATACTATTCTCATGGGGTAATGTTGAGTTTTTATGAAATTAGGTTTGCATACATAATATATAAATTAAGTTACGTTCGTAGATCTCTGTAGTGAGTGAATACATATATACCTCGAGAAAGTTTGCCGCATGGATAGTTAATAACTTTATAGTTAAGTAACAAAGCAACGATCATTCAAAGTTGATATTATATGATCCCGGCTCAAATTAACACAATGGTTTTTTAGATGATACGTATATTTTATTTAATTACTTGAAAAGTATCCATGTATTCCGTAATTAGATTCATTAAACATGCCCGTTTCCATTCTTCATGATACTAGATGTAGTGTTAAATTACAATATATTTCTATATATATATATTATACCTATAGATATACTAACCTAATGACTAGTATCAGTATCCGGTGATATATATATTTATTTTATTTATGCGGAGACTGTTATGATGTAAGTCATAATATATATCCGTTTATATATATATATATAATTTATGGTGGTCCAAATTTCTTATATAAACCATGATCCATAGATATGATGTTATTGCTAAGACCATACAACTTAATTTCTTTATTATGTACTTACTATATTGCACTATTCATTGAAGAGTAGTTTTAGTATAATTTATATCGCAATATTAGTAGATTAATAGGAGGTAGTAATTGATATAGAAATAGATCAGTACGGTCTAGCCTCTAGATACTGTATAATCTGTTATAAATAATTTTCCAGACCTGCATACTTCTAACTAAGATAGTAAGGAAGGATGATAGAGGTAAAAAGTATTACTTGTTTCAAGAACGATGGTCTTTCATTTATCCTCTACTAATTAATTTGATTAGGTCTGAAAAAATGTGAATCATTAATTATAAGATTCAATACTAATAATACTATATATTTCAGCACGATATAAGCCGTAGACACATTCGTATCTTAATTACGTAGTGATATGTCATTCGTAAGCGAACAAAATATAAGGTCCGTCACGATCCTGCGTCGGGAGTAAATGGATCGCATAAAAAGTTAGACTCTCTGTGGGGAAGAATCACGTCTAGTGTCTATCAAGTTCATGTCGGATTTTTCAGAGCCCACAGGATCTATCCGAGAGGTTTAATCAGATTAATTACAGGTACCATATTTCATATCAAACCGACCTTTAGACCGCTACCTGAGAATGTATTAATAAGTAGTATTGTAACTCATCTAAAGCAATAATACATCTTATAGTATATACAACACGATATCTATAAGATAAGGTATCCATCCGTTTCTGACTATATAGTCAATCATCGCACAGGCAAATTAGGTAAAATCCGTAGAAGCAATAGTCGTAACGGGCTTATTAAACAGGAATACAATAATACTGCACCTTGGTATTGACTCCACGATGTGTAAACGATTCCCTTACACCTTCCACAAGCTGTCTGATTTTTTGGCACCCTCTATTATCATGTTTTCGTGACTTAGCTCTCTTACGACGCGGATTTTTAACTTAGGATTAAATATTGATAAAACAGACCTGAGGACCCAGAACTAGTCCACAAATCCTGTTAAACAGTTCACCTATTAGTGTATCCGATCCTGTATAACTTTCTTATATATTAGCTCTTTATTACAAAGACATCCTAAATATGTTTTAGCTAAATATTGCCTTTACCTATTGGCGAATGTTTTTTACCATATATGAGGGTTATCACTATTCGTGAGAATAAACACGTAAGATCGAATAACTGACATCGTTGTAACTATCATAATTACCTCATAGATTCACTAATTATAACAATATTGTAGGACACTAAAAGTCTATTTAACTCTACAGGAACTCTAAACCAACTGTCGGATTATGTGGCGCACGCACTAAGATAAGTACATTACATTGTATAAGCGTCGCATGTCGACATTATGTCGTACCTATCAGTAAATACTCGTTCTTGAAGCAGCAAGTTATGCATATTCGAAACTTCATGCACTTACTATCTTTCCACACTTTGAATGTAATAGAATATTAAAATAAGATCGCATTATTTAGTTATTACCCAATTCATTACAATCCTTGTATCATATTTATAATAAGGTCTAATAAGAGACAATAAAAAACAACTGCCATGTTATCTAATTTATATCGGAAGATCTTCCCGCTCATATGATGTATTATAATTAATTTTATTATTAAATGTGCCCTATATATGTCAGCTATATGAGAGAGTGGTATATTAGTCAGATCTGATCAGACCGAAGACAGAGGCGAAGAGACGATGTAGCGATGAGAGGAGAGAGAAAGAGCGACAGAGTAGAGAAAGTAGAGCAGTAGGAGTTAGCATTAAGGAAGTGAAACAAAGAAAGATAGAGAAAGAAGATGAGTGTAGATATGCCTATGAGATATATAGTTGTTTTAAATACCCTTATCAATATATGTTGAGAAATTAACAATTTAATATTACCTATTCCTACATATGGAGGAAGACGTTAACAGTTAACGACTCCTAATCTGTTCATAATATAACGTGAACTTTATTCATAAGTCTTAATAATTACTACCGATGAGTTCATCAAAGAATTAAGCCCGGCGGACCGATATAATGAAGAATTTACAGATACTGGCGTGATGGCTCAGATACTCGGATGGTTTGATGAAGAGGGAACAGATAATATGACACGAGAGCGGAGTCATGGATTTTACAACAAAGCCAGACATTGATAAGGAAATAAAAGGAGGTGTTCAAGTTTTTAAAATTGAACTATATTATTCTGTATTATATTATTATTTATTGGAGTTATTGGAGTATATATATATCAATCACCTAGAGATATATGATTTTTTATAACAAACTTAAATAAGTAATTTATTTTAGTAAATAACTGAGAGTTATTGGAGTAATAATGAAAGGTATAATTGATATAGTGACAAAGGTATGTTTAAAATTTTTGTAATTTATCTTTATTGGCTCATAATAAAATTGTTAACGAAAAAGTTATGTTTTTATAGAACTGAATTTGTTATGTTGTACATTAATAATATTATAAAGTTAATAACAGTAATATTTTTCACTTTTTCTCCAGTATAATAAATAAATATTATGTTAATTTGGTGTATTATATATAAATTATATATAATAGATTTATTATTTGTATTATCATTTTTATTTAATTAGTAAGATTTGTAATATATTAAATTAAATATTTAGTATTAATTTAGAGTTAATTAGCAAATTAGATTTACTTTATTTTTTATAAGTTAATTTAATTTATATATGAGAGAAATATACTTTATTTGAAATATAAAATTCTAATTAGAACATAAAAATCGAAGTGAGGAAATTCTTACTATTTTAGTTACGTAAGAAAGTTGATATAAATATTTATATATCATAGATTTCAACTATGAGGTGGTTTATTTTATTATCTGAGAGGATTTTGAAGTTTCAAAAAAAATATCTTAGGTATACAAGAGAAAATGGAGAGAATATAAGTTATGGTTTTGTGAGGAGAGCTTGTGATATTTATAAGATCAACTTACTGTGAGATTTAAGCGCGGATGAAGGTTTGTTCTACACTAAGAAGTTTTATAATTATAAATTACTTAACTATCAAGATAACTTTGGCACTCAGAGCGAGATCTCTTGATTTTGTACTCTAAGAAAGTAAAGAAAAAAGAAATTAATAGTGATGGTTAATATAATTATAGAACATATATTCTGATAGATGACAGGAGTTGGTTGGTATTACAGTATGCTTGGTAAGTGCACTAGGGTGGGAGGTCCCAATAACAGCGTGAGCTAGCCTTAGCGTAGTATTTATATACGCTGGTGAAAGATGGAGGAGTAGATAAGGTATTAGGGTGGGATGGTATGCATGTATATAATGAAGGGGTAATATACAGAGTGAGATTTTAAGAATAGGGTGGAAAGATGGGAGTTTCATGTTTTGACAGAAAAAGGTGATGTGCTAGGGTTACCTATGAACTAAGTATGCAGGAAGAGTAGGAGATTGGATACTTTGGAATATATGAGAGATATAATATATTGGGGATGGACGAGATGAGTGAAGGGCAGAGAGAATGGAGGTTGAGTAAATAGTTTATAGATAGAGAATGAAGGTGTGGAGATTAAGGATTAAATAGGTCGTGCAACAGGATGAATATCTAGGATACATGTAGGTAAAGTAAGTGAATTCGAGGATAACATGAAGAGAGGTTTAAATATTATAATGCGTCTTGATAAGTCTAGCATTTACATGTTGTAATGTTGAGTGGAGAGTCTTAAGTTTATTATGTGTCGTCTGCTTTGACAGAGTATTATTGGTATCAATTTTTGTTTAGGATTAACTGTTATAGACTATTAAGTTCTTATCTTGATATGTTTTATCAGATTGACTTGATATGCTACACGTACCGTAGATGCTGTGGCGAGAATGGAATTACTACTCATAGGCCAAATATTAGGGTATATCTGCAACGCTAAGGGTAAGCCGGTAGGGCAGACCTCTCCCCAGAGGAGAAGCGGTGTGGTTACTTAATATATGAAGACTGTGATGTGCATCGAAAAGGAGGCTGCTGCTGAGAGTGAAGGAATTTACCTGGGTTTCAAAGACGTAGATCTTATAAAATGATATATACATAATCAATAGATAATCAATTAGGTTGATATTTTTTAGCGGAGCGTCAGCGTATTTTGATGCTTCCGGGACCAAAAACAATCTATGATTTTTTTTGCTTAATGTGCTTTTTACTTTATACTAGAAGGCATAGCCTAATTAATAGACTGTAATGTATTTATAGTAGGTGAGAGAAGGGGATTTATCGGATTCATTTTATGATGGTGCTTAACGTGAGCTCTATAGTGGAGAAGGTAGAGGTGATGGTATAAAGGGAAGGGGTAGATAAACGAGGTAGAGAGAGTGAAAAAGGATGGATAAAATTTGGAGAGACCCATGATGTGTAATATGAAGGTAGTATATTTAGAGAAAGGTATGGAGGATATTAGTGGTAAGAGCGTATATAGTGAGAGGGTAACTGGAATATGAGGGAGGTGGAGGGGAGTAATAGGAATGCAGATTTATAAATGAGGACGTATTAGTGAAGAGCTAAGAAATAGGTATATTAGGTTATAAAGTAGTGAGGTGCAAGTCCCATGAAAGAAGGAGGAGTTAGAATGATGGTGATGGATGATAGATGAGATATGGTGAGAAAGGAAAAGGCGTCTAATGTGATAATGATGGGATGATAGGAGAGAGGAACGCTGGAAGATAATATTAGATAGGGTTATAAGAGTATGAGATAAAAAGAGGGTAGAGAGGAATGAGAAAGAGAAAGATAATTTAGTGTAGAAAAGTGACGGCAAATTTTGAAAATCGGGAGGTAAGCTAGACTATATTTGAGAATGAAGTAATATAAAAATAAGATAAAAAGTAGGGAGTATGGGGAAGGTTAATAAGAGGAAATTGGGAAGAAGTGGAATAGTAGTATAGATGAGGGATAGGAGTATGGAAGAGGGGGGTGTAATTATAAAGTGGATTATTGAATGATAGTGTAGTTGGGGAGGGAGAAGATATTGCACAAGAGGTGAGGATTGTAGATAGAGTGGATATTGGGTAAGTAGATTAACTTCGAGTAGAAGATAGAAATATCTAGTAGATAATTACTCTACGCAAGCTTCGAAATTTATCGACAAGTGAAAGATAGTCAATACATCGAGGAAGTTAGGATGGTCGTAGAACATGAGTTATGTTGCTGAATATTCTGAATGTAAGATATAATATATTATCATTATTACAATAACATTCTTAGTGTTGTTGTTGGATTGGTGTGCATGAGATACTTATATTAATAGTACCCATATTTATGAGCGTATTGAAGCGCGAGGTGTAATAGTCGCGCCTAGGCGTGACAAAATTGAGACCGGCTTATGCTAGCTTACAAACTAGAAACGTGGTGATGGTCTACGAGGATATTATGTTTTGCACATGACTCATCACGGAGGAGTCTCTAACAATCCAATAAATCTGAGTCTATAATCTTGAGGTTATTTTCTCTGAAACAAATGCGAAACATACACGAATCCGTACACCGTCTCGCAAGTTAAAGTGTTTAAGGCACCGGACGTGGTATGAACTGGGTGGTCCGCATTACTGAGGGAGTGTTGAGTTGAGGCCCAGGATCCAGATAGGTTGGAACTCTGCCAAAGACTCTTATGTTCGGTTGCGCTGGATGACGTAGCCTGTGGACTTCCCTAGGACACTTATTTTGAGATTACGAGTAGGGCGTAGAGGTGCTGCGATATTTTCTCGCATATTCGCGCCGCAGCAACGATGTCTCTGCAAGCAAGTTTAATATTTTATGTCTGTGCTTGTGGTAGATCGCTTCGGAATGCGTGTGATTGTGTCTGAGGGAGAGCAATCGGTAGGGGAGGGATGACTCTCGTGAGGGTCCTCACCAGGAATGCCGGCCTTCTCTATTGAGCTCGAGACATCGTAGCCTTGTGTGAAGGTTTCGGGGGCGCGTGACGCGAGTATGGCCTCGGCTGTCGGAAGAAGAGAAGGCTTAGCGGATTACGCTCAGGATGGTTAATGTATTCGGGGTCTGTCGTGTTCTGTACCCTTGTTACTATGGGTGCCGCCTGTATTGCCCGAGTACGCGCGAGGCCTGGTAAGCTCAAGGGCGATCGGAAGGAGGCTCCTCGAATAACAGAAATGAATATCTATAAGCTAGAGCTTGGAATCTCACGGGGCACGTTGCGCAACATTCTGACTGGAAATCGCCGTAGCTGAACTAATAAGCCCTAAAGAGATTCCGCGCCCCCACCAACAGCGCGAGACGCTGCGAGCAGACTGAGTTTCCTGTAGAGCGCGAGCGCCTCAACTATAGAGCCAGTAAGGATGTAGACCACACGATGAGGCTAACTCTGCTTCCATCTAACTGTTAAAGACGCTAGGTAGGTGTAGTTGTTTGATCGCATTCTGGTAGTGGGAGAGAGGAGAGATTATCAATTGTGTCTGCAGGATGAGTTGGATTTTGAGAGTGCGAGTATGATAAATGAGTAGCAGCTTATTAGTAATCTTATCGCTCTTTTTGTTGAGTCGACTATTAGTGAGGTAATTTTAGACGCCGTAAGGGCGGTAATATCTGAGTCTCCAGATAGCTTAATAGTATAAGCTTATAAGTACTCATGAACACAGGAATATAGGACGACGACATCTAAGGAGACATTTCTTGTGTTACAATAAGGATGAGATAGTGTTTTCAATCCTTCTAGCAATTCTAGAGACTCATAATAGAACTATGTGTTATATGAACATATGCGTATATCCGGCGAGAGTGTTGTCTTTGGGAAGTGTAGAGAGAGTTGAGAACAATGCACGCAGCTGCTAGAAGCAGTTTGGAGTATTGCTAAGCTATTTATGGCTAGCGAAGAGAGTACTAGTGATATCCAGAGATTATATCGTCCAAGAATGAGGAAAGCTTCGGCTTAAGGGTGGTTGCGTACTAGAGTGGATGGATGATATGGGGTATTGATGATATATATCGAAAATAGCGAGAAAGGCCTGTTAAGTCACATGTGATTGAGAGCCCTCTCGTTGAGCGTCACGGTGAGCCTAGAGATTAGGTATTTCGGAAAGCGATTGGGCGGCGGGCGGGGGCTGGCGCGCGGCCGGGGAGCCGACCGCGGTTGATGACTGGAAATAGGGCTCCATGTAGAGGTAGAGGGAGCGGGGCTAGGAGGTAAAAGGGTCGGGTGTTGGCTAGCGGTTACTAGAGTGGGTGTGTATAAGAGTGGTGAGTGTAGGGCAGAGCTTGACGGAGTGTTGCGTTGAGAGCTGGTCACTGTCCTATAACACTCCTATAATCTACCGCTACAGGGGATAGAAAGTTGTAGTATACATAATATAACTAATACATACTAAATTCATCCTATTAATTCCTCAATCCTACAACTATATAAATATATTCTTATATAAATTATAGTTAATATATCTAATAATACCGTCAAATTAATCTATATTATATACATTAAATATAATAAATTAATATTAAATACTAATCATAAAAAATAATTAATAATAATCATATTTGTAATAGTATCATATACTAATAATAATAATAATATAATCATAATAATAAATAACTTAATATATAAACTAAAATAATAATAATTAATAATATAATAATAATTAAATATAAAAATAATAATAATTAATAATTATACAAATAAATATATAATATAATAATAATAATATATTAACAATAATAATTAAATAATTATAAGAATAAAATTATAAATTAATAATAATTAAATAATATTATAAAAATAATTATAATAATTAAATATATGATAATATGATATAATTATATTAATATAAAATGCAAAAAAAGTGTCTTACAATAATATGCTAAAATATATTGTAGTTAGATTTTTTGGAGCAGTGAGATTCGAGTAGGGTGAGTGAATTAATTTGCTGGAGTGTGTGAAGAAACATCTGATTGATTGATTGAGTTATTTTGATGTAGTTATAAGATGGTGTCGCGGTAAGAGGTGTCGCATTATAACATTTCGGGTACGCCTTTTTTTTTCGTGAGGGCCATCCTGTTCTCTCAAGAGTACTATGACTCGGAGTCCCGTTGGCGGAGTAGTTCGTGATCTGCGATCGTGCGTCACCAGGCGGTCGCTAGTGTAGATATGTGGTGATGTTGATTTTACCACATGAGAGGACTACAGTGTATGTTTTCTACTTATGTCACACAAATAAATGGACCGGAGGACAGAGCCGCAGAGTGATTACCTCATAAATCCCACCCAGTAAATCCTCGCACTCCACAACCCAACACCACTGCCTTAAAACAAAACTCTCTACAACAACCAAGATCGACCACACATCAAAGCTGGACCCAGAAAATAAATAAATACATATGTCACACCACAACACAACTATAAATACAAGAAACAATAGCTATAAGTTTCTATCATCTTTCCCACAATTCTCACTATTATCGTACTTTCACTATACAGTATACCCCCGCACCCACACCCCCCTCTCCTCCAACTACTATATCTCATTCACCATCTATATTATTATTCTATATAAATTTCTATATGCATATATAATAATATCTATTATTCATTATTCTTTTAATTAAATAGCATTATTATATCATTATATTATTTAATTTCATATTATTATTATAATTCTTATATAATTATAATTATTATTATTACTTCTATATTATTATTATTATAAGTTATCTAATTATTTATAAATTTATTAATTATAATTTGATTATTATATTTAAATAATGATATTCTTTTAATAATTTATATATGTCTTCGTAAGTGTCATCTTTTCTTGATTATTGGAAATCATATATTGCTGTGTAATATTTTATTTTATATGTTACTCTTATTGTATTAATATAATTATTGAATGCGATTTATTTAATGTAAATTATTTCTATTTCCTATCAAGTTAATAAATTTATTGAATATTTTCTAAGTACATAAAATTTCTATACGATTGTGAGTAAAGAAGTGATATGACATTAGCTATGTATTATATTATTAAGAATATATTCTTCTTATGTGCATTACTAGCTACTGTCACTATATCCTCAGATAGCTGTTAGACCACTTTAATATGATACATTCATCATTACAAATAAATTGAAAGAAGTTAATAGATATTCGATGTTCTTTTATAATCTTTTTATGTATTACAAATAATTGAAAGATAGTAAGTAACTAGATTTCAACATCAAGCTTACTTTTCATCACTAATTATTATATATTATTATATATATTTTATCCCTTGTTATCATTTCCTAATAATATAGCTTATGATAGATAGTATATCATACTAAATATACTCACACTATATTAATATTCATATAATAGGTATATATAATTACCTCCTATAGCTAATATATAGTATTATTCAGCATTATTAGAGCGTATAGGGTATGATGGACCATATCAAGCCTACTTACTCACCTCACCCCCTCCCTCAATTAACACGTCACCTACACTATACTCTAACTAACCTACACCTCTCACCCCGACCACTCCTCTACCTAATCGTCATCTAAGCGCATATATACCTTCTCCTCTCCTCCTCTATACCATCTTCTCTTGACCGCTACTTGTCTTCCTTCCCTATCCTTTCGGTAGAGTCTTACTATATATTGACTAACTATCACTCTCACCTCTATTGCTCAATTATTTGGAGTCTACTCTAGCTCACTGAACTAACACTTCCTACACCCCTCTGTCCTAAGCCTTTCTCGTACCCGTAAATTAGTGTACTACTACCACTTTAACATTACTTTAAAGCTTGGTCTTCAGACGCGCTATCAAGGCACGTTACACACCACACACATTTTTAACCAATGGTTCTGTCGCTATATACTTCCCATTCTTATTTAATATTCTCCACTTTCATTACTTCACACATTTGCACTAAGGTATATCTATTAAATCTGATCACGTTAATCTTATACACGCTGGACGTTATACCGGGGTTAAGAAATCGGAACTACTTGAAGCGTAAGTTTTAACGTTAATCTCCCCCGGGGCTTCTCATCACACTAACACTGCTCTCACACCCACTTACTGATACTTGCACATAGAGTCAAGAACATAATTGTCATTCTTCCTTACTTATATAAACTATTCGGAACATTTACCTCTACCTACCTCAACATATTCTCAACATACATGATCAGTTAAGGCCGTGATACAGCATACAAAATTCTAATTTGGATCTTGTACTCAATACCGCAGATCACTTCTTCTTCAAGCCTTGGATGTGGTCGCTAAGTTTATCGACTTCACTCAAGCACCTATGTGAAGATACTATTTAGATCTATTTAAATTATTCATCTATACTCATATTCCTTCTACATAATTATCAGCTCGCTTAGTACCACTCGAGTATACTATACGAATCTGCTCAGTTCCACTTCGCTTTAGTTTATTATATCTTAATCACACGCACTAATATAATTACATCCTATATTCCCATACTCTTAATCCTCAACTAACAAACCACACAATATACGTTCAGCACATATGTAAGAATTTCATTAACGTTCCTGTCACATAATTTCTACGATACGTACTACATATTCCTACGCCAGAAAGAGCTATCCTGACTCGAGGGCATCTTATACTATAATATTCGCCGTTCATCCTCATGCCTCGTTCACGGCTGCAGTTCTCACAGGATATTCTATACGCTCTTCCTTTAACTAAGTGTCGGTAGTCTCTCACTTTACACTAGGCTTGACAATAATTGAGCCTGCGTATCTCTACCGTGACGACTTTTAAATACTTACTGTGTCCTTACCAATCTATTCGCTTACGTGGTTGAGATCGGTAACATACTATTACGACTTCACTCAAGGTATCAGTTATGCGTATTACCTATCGCTATCACGCTAGCGTCCTCCACTTAATATTTGAACCCCTCGCTCTCAACCTACACACTATCCGCTGAAATTAAAAACAGTCACCCAGCTTTACCAAGAGAATGGTTTATAAATCACACATTATCAATAAAAAAATCTCGTTACCGCGATATATTAACCTAGACTACACTAAAGGAATCGTCTCTATTGACCTATATTCAAGTGACCATAAATATGATTATAGATAGTGACACACTACCATAAAGTGACCCGTATCAGAATGCTTGCCACCGCTCACTCATAATGGCCTATCGTGCCGCTTCCCATGTTACCTTAAAGTATAATAATACCCGCTCGAGAAGTCAAGTTCAAGATATCTGAAGTGAGCCACAAATCCAGCTGTTGTAGAGGTGTTAAGGATAGACGTCTACACGACTGGCGTCGCCATTAACTAGACTTTTTGACAGCTCTCTGTACATGTTGTTTTAAAGCCAACCGCACTTATCTGCACGTCGCGTTTACCCTCTTCGCCTTCTGTGCTCAGCTGCTAGGTCGACGACGAATGACCTCTACGAATCGTGTATGCATAGTTGCGGATATCACTTTTCATCTCAGAGGGTACAGGTCGATTGCCATAATTTTCGGTATCTTGGACTCTGAAAATGCGCATAAAGAAGCTCCCTGTAAGACTAACACCGAACGTGTTATTCACCCCAAATAGGTTAACTTTTTCTCAGCCTTTATATCTCCGACCTATGATACCACAGTCTAACGGACTTTTATTTTTATGTGCAGAAAGCCAACCGTATAGGTGGACGGTACGCCTTTATCATCACGATATCTGTTAAATTAACTAAATGCTCCCCATCCCCTATATATTCTTCCCGAACCGGCAATAGCTATCCTCAATTCAACAATAACAACGACGGAGGCTATCTGTTAAGTAACAAATGTCGATCAGAGATCTCATCCTCTATATATTCGTAAAAGAGACCATTCGCCTCTTAATCACGATCATTGAGACGATTTAGCTGCATCCCCTATCTCACCATCGTCGTTTGCTTCTTGCGACAACATAAAAAGTCGTTACAGATCTTTAGTGCTCACTGGCATACTGGATAACTTGGGTTGACGCGCCTGACACAAAAGTTACACCTTTCTCGTGGAATCCCACGTCCCGTCGTCCTTCTACACATATGTGTTAATCCCTTCGGATTTCCAGCCTCCCCGCAGACTACCATAAATCTATGCGTCCCAGTTCACCCTTTACTCCACTCTTCCCTCCGTACTTCCTCTCGACGCACTGTTCCAAAGGCTCGAACCTATAACGCCTATCCCATCTAGTCATTCCCCTTCCTCTGACTGCCTGTTCCCTTACTTTGCGCGGGACATCCGCCCGCCAGCAATTCATACTACTTCATCACTCTGATTCTACGACGGTCATCGTGTGTCTTCGTACGTCTATGCTGTCTTAAACGGCACCCAAAGGTACAACCGGATAAAAAGCTATTAGTCGTCGCGTATAAATCGATCGTAACTAATACTTCGCACCTCCGTATTACACCGCCATGTCGTAATTACTCGTTACTTAAAGCACCTTCCACAGCTGTTACGTTTTCTCTTGTGCTCATCTCTCAGATTCGTTCCGACATATCCCTCGACCTGAGCTGGATTTCTGAGGGACTGTATGAAAAACTCTGAGGCCACTCGTGATTATTTACGTGAGTTCTCCATTACTATACCTGTACATCATGTCACATTCGGGTCTTCCTGTACGTTATTGGCGTTTCCAATCAAATAGTATCTTATGTTTGCATTTAAGTCTATCAATTGCCTATTACACATCGGCTGAACTGTTTCTTGCCTATCAAACCAGTCCCCCCTACTCGACACCTCTTGGAGGTCACATCTGTCGTCCTCGATAATACGCGATACCTCCAACCACGTTTCGAAATCTTTATTTCACTTTCATATAACCGCACTACATCTAACTTTCTCACAATATATCATATATCAACCTACTTGTCGAGACACTAGTACAAGCTTTATACTCTCAGGACCATCCACTTTGTCCCCAGGTTTATTTGCTCTGGTCTCTACGCACTAACACGACAAAACCCACTACACTTTACCTATTCTGAACTACTGTCGTCTTCTATTTATTCGTCTGATCTATCAGCGACTACCAGCGATACTTGCTCTCCTGCGCACAGATAGATCTTATCTATTCGAGTCCACTATTCACTTACTCCTCTCATCACTTCGAGTTGACTGCTCCCTATGCATCTAGTGCAGTTACTTCGGTAACTTACTCTCGCTTATGTGTCTCACTTATCCCTCCTCTATCTCTAAGCCATTTCGCCAAGACACGTCAGTGGTCTACTCCACTCTCCTACTCTCCCAAACTGACTATCTCCCGTCTAGCTGAGTATCTCTATATTTTCACATCAATTGTGTCCACTCATCTCCACCGAGCCCTTTTTCGGTAGCATCCTTACTGCTCGCAATGCGCGCAAAAGCTACACCTGCTAATCTTTGGTCATAATCTGCACCACACCTTCCTTGTGAGATCTAAACAGACTTATAAACCTATCTAAGCATTTATGACATTGTTACCTCCTGCACTGTCACTTATCTTAATCATCATAAAGAAAATTCAACAATCCACACCCATAATTACCTCATTTCTCAGTTCTTCTACACGTCTACTGGTCGATATCTCGTCGCGCTTTAACGGTTCAACTCGAGATATTATACGTTACAACCTGTCTCTGCCTTCCTTTTTACCGTCCTTACATTCTTACACCCCGATATATCCGTCCTTCCTCGAATGATTCTATTTATCTGCTGATCTACATCTGTTTTTCTCTGTCATCTGGATCGATCTAAAAATCAACGACGTAACTTTACCCCTACTCATTCAGTCGACGGTGCCACCTCTGTTAAGTTAATATTTAGAGCCAAGCTATTCCCCACTACCCTGCCCTCTATCTATTGATTACTTCATCATTCCCTGTCGTCCTGTCATCTCTACTCATTTATTATACCAATCTCCCCACCTTATCCAGTCCTTCTTATATATATAGACTATATACTATTATATCTATATTTAGAGTGCTACTCACACCTGTATTACTCATGTCCCAGTTATCTCTGTAATCCCTCGTGACTATGTACCCTGTTTCCATTTCATAATAATCTATTTAGTACATATCTTTATTCACTATTTATTTGACACTAAAGTTCTATGTCCTACCACTTCACTCCTTTACTATCTTATTATCGATCAACTACAATGACCTATCCAGAACTTATTCACTATCTACTATTATACATCTCTATTACCCAGTCACCTATAATGGATCCCACTAATAACATCCTCTCTCCCCATATATATATACTCACATTACAAGCATACATACAATTGCTCTCTTGCTCATGTATATCATCACATATGATCATACAACACTTAGTCTTAATCTGAGTATTTATCCTTGCCTTACCGAACCTTATTTTTACTACTCTCATATCCTATCACCATTCTAATCTCTCTCTCTCTATATGCATTACATTTCTCACTCTTTTCTATCCTCTCTCATCATATTAGTGTGGGACATCTGCGTATGATCTTCCACTTAAGTTTGATAATCCAATTTCTATATCTTCCCCTGGACTATTCTTTCTTGTAAAGTTCTTCAATAAAACATCTATATGCTTCGAAATGTCTAGATTTAATGTTACATCTCTGTATTAGAAAATTCTTTAGTGGTCATTAGCCTTCTGGTAATTATGACTGCCAGACCGCTCTGCCATCTAACAGATATTTCTTAAAAACTTATACTAACTTAACTTTTCTGAACTGAGAAATTTGACTTAGTACCAAATTTCAGACAACTATCAGACCACCTCGATTCATTCTTATACGCAACATTAACATATTTACTACTTTACACCTTTAGCTTTACCTTACGACCTCCCTCTATTTAGAGTTTACAAACTCTTTAAGAAATAAACACTATTATTATATTTTCTCACAACGTCTCACTTTACTCGCGCATACTATTCGCTATACTATTAGGATTTGTATAACCCGAATAGTCACTCACCATCACTCGTTTATTTTATCTTCACCCCTTACCTAGATACCGCACTTTCACTCCTTCATTTTACCTTTATACGTGGGATATTATATACAATAAACTATAATATTTTCTCTCTTAGTTCTACCTTACCCATTCCTTATTATACTATTACATATATATCTCTTACTCTATTACCTACTATTTATAACTTACTATATTATCGTATTTATGTATAAGATTATATATCGTTATAATTAGGTGATTTTCCCCTGGCACCACGGTTTTTTTATTGGGAACAACAAAGAATAAATTAAAATTTCGTAACACTCTGTAAGACGATCATTAGGCATATTTACTCCTCTACTATTTCACTTTTTTGTCTCACTATAATTATTAATTTTTTTTTTTGCAGCAATTTATTCTGCATTTCCTTGTTGACTATCATAGTCTGAGGGATTTCAATTTTGGTTTAATTGATTTCGTTGATCATTTGCTAAAAATAAAAAAAATTTTTACCTTACATCTGATGCTATTACGCTCCTAAAAGTACTACCCACATCTATACTGGCGTAAACTCAGCTCTGAGCCCAGGGTCACGACCCTACTTCCAGGCGATCGCCTCGCGTTACTTTACTGGTATGAATCAAGGGCATTGCACGGATAAAGTAGAATGTGTGCCGCCATCCTGCTTCTCAATGTCACTTTGTTTTACATTTTTTCTTTCACCTTTCTTTCACGTTAAACTATCTTTTCTAAAATGAATCATAATTATTAATACTACTTTTTTTACATGTATAATTTCAACATTTCTCATTAATAGTCGAATCGTGCAATCTAGCAACTAACTATGGGAAATATGATATCATTTAACTCTCTCTATTTTTTATCACATTTTTTCTTTTTTTCACTTTCCTTGCATCTCTCATGGAGCAAATTCTCAACTTTTTTCTCCCATCTTCCTTTTGCTTATTATTGTAACTTTAGTGATCTATATATATCACTAATGTATTTATTTATCTTCCATACTTCCCTCCTAAACCTACACACATATATATATTACCTTTCTATCTTAACCTATTATATACCTAACTATGTATATTAACGTGTTGACTATAATCCATTTATTGAATTATTATATATTAAATATATATCATCCCATCATTATCACTATTAATATTTATAAACTTACTTTATTACGTCTTAACAAATCATAACCAACCTTGTATTGATCTCTAACATAAACTTGTATGCTATCGTCTATCTTCGAATAGGTTTGTAAGTTCAACTCAAATGTAACCAACCTCTGTAAAGAGATAAATTCGATTCGGAGTATCATAGAACGTTCGTTATTACTTATAAATGTACACTTTTTTATTTGTTATTTAAAAATCACCTTGTAAATATATACTAAACCCAACCGAAACAACTTCTAAAAATTTATGTTATTATATATACAAATTATTAATATATATGCACTATATAAAAACTACCACAGTTGTGATCATACAATTGAATGTAACTCACTTCATTTAATTATTAGTTCCTAGATCTGTTATATACGAAATAGTTTATCGAGATAATGCTAGTATTACCGTCATCAACTTATAAAATGTATTAATGGCATTCAAAGATCTGCAGTTGGCCCTCACATATTAAATATAGTAATATTTTTAATTATTTTGTGAAGTATTTATAGTGATGTCTAAAATAGAAGAAATATAATTTATCCTTATACATAATTTAATATATTCAAAGGTTTCTATAATATTAAATTTTCATAGATCTACTTTTATCATAGTCCTATATTATACCAGTAATTCATTGTTTCAACTTGGTATGTCATTTACGCACATTACCCTATTCATTCACCTTCACATGATCAAAAATCATCATGAAGTAACGTGGCCCATCTCACTCTCACTCTCTATCTCTCTCTCCCAGTTCTCCCTCTTTCTACCAGCTTCCTCTTTACCTTCCTCTTCTGTTTCACTTTCCTCCCAGCCTTTCTTTCCTGCTCCCTCTCTACTAGCCTCCCTCCTTCTTTCCACCTCTAAAAACCAATCCTTTATGTTTTTCATATTGAATATAATATTAAATAAATGAATAATTCACATGTATTCATGTCCGCATTATTTTCTTGTATGTATATTAATTTTTTTTTTTTACATGAGTATATAGCAAATATAATGACAAAGTTTAAATTCTGGTTATAGTGTAAAATTACGATTATGTGTTTAGATTCTCTAAGTCCTATTTTAAAAGCCTTTTGAACACTCAAGATTAATTAGGTGCACTAGGAGTTATACATAATTCTTAAACTATCGAACTTAATAAAAAAAGTTGTTTATATCATTATTCAGGGTAAGGTAAATAACATCTACGATACTCTCAAAATCATAAAATAAAATTGATTTTATTATTTATCTCAAAAAATCTCAAAAATCCCTAACCCTCGCTTAAAGTTTCGGACTAAAGGTGGTGTTATATCACTACTGGGTGTATATCCTCTTACTTGGGTTCTTATGTTGGTAGATTACGTGCATCTAGATATGGGTACCTCTTGCTAGCACTTCTACAGTGATTCTGTGTTATGGTGGGAGATAATTCCTATGCATTTATCTTTAACTTCATGTCTTTAAAACTTTCAGCAACTTGCAATACCAGGAGTTCCAAGCCCAGTTTTTAATTATTTTTTTTATGTAAGACTTCGTTTTTATGGATCTTTGAATTTAATCTGAGGAGCGCCCTAATTAGGTGACTAGGGGAGTCCTGTGGGTTCTCTCCTAGGTAAGTCCCTAGGCTTCTAACCCTCTCCTCGAATGTCCTGTGAAAGTAGGATACACACGTTCGATTTAGCTTATTATAGATGTGATTATATATCGGGCCTTCCTGGTACGTACTCGCGCACAAGTCCCTATTTTACAGTCCCTAAGCCAATGTCCTTCCTTATAATTACCAAGATCCAAGCATGCTCTAAAAATAAATAATATTTCAA